>JABFAF010280005.1:2671-28248 GCA_013677275.1 Gossypium schwendimanii | reverse complement strand
ATTAGGTAGAGTGGTAAGGTATATTACATTTTTAACGGGAGAATTTAGGTTCAAACTTTAGGAACAACATTGATGATAAGGACAACTATAAACCTAGAAATGATTAGTCTCTACATAAAATAAAACAAACATGGATAATATCTTGACTTTACCCAAAACATTTTTTATTTTAAATAATTAATAATTTTATCTTAATAATTATCTTAAAATATAATGGCATCTAATATAATAAAAAAATTGTTACATATCCTAAATAATTTCATATTAATGTCATTTTCTGTATGTAGTTATTTGAAGATAATTTTATTTTATAATTGTAAATTTATTTAAATCAATCAATTAAAGATGTTATGTTACTCTCAAGCAATGATTTAAGCTCTTATTAATTACATCAAATTATATATGCATAAATTTGATCATAAAGTAATTATATCGAACATTATAATAGATCATGCTAATGTATTTCAACTATCACATATCATTTTTCATATATAATTATTTAAATAAACTTTACTTTAAAATAGTTACAAATTTCATTTAAATTAATAAAGTTAAGGTAACGTGGCTATTCTTAAGCTAGTGATATTAAGACAGAATATACGCAATCCATAAATAGTTTCAAACATGATTTGATAATACATAAATATGTAAAACTTTGTAGATTAAAATAAAAGCCCTATTAAACATCCTTATGAGGATTCATGTACACTAAATAAAATTGGCTCCCCGCAAAACTATTCACAGAAATTATAAACTATTGATTCTATGGATTCATCTTCAACAAAATGTTACTAACACTCTAAAGTAACTATTCACAGAAAAAAAAAAGTCTTCCTAAGCCATTTTATAATACACCTTTTGACTTAAAAGGGACTATTGTTTTATTATCCCACAGAAATAAAGCGAGAACCCAATGATTACCTGGGTTATGGTGCTCAAAATACCAACAAAGGCCAACTAGAAACAAAATATCCCAAGTTTTAAATTCCCTTTCAAACCTTAACACGTGTATAAGGATATTAATGACATGCACATAAATATATATTTTTGAAGTTATCACTGTTACAATACATTCAATCATAACAATTGAAGTCTCAAGGCTTCAGTAGTGCCATTGAGCTAATGTCTCATTTACCATAAATAGTTACAATCAATAAATGGCCACAAACATGATTTAATAATGCATAAAAATACAAAACTTAGTAGATGTCATTTATTATAAAGATACTCCATTCAAATAAAAGTTTTATTAAACATCCTTCGGAGAATTCGTGTACGCCAAATAAAATTGGCTCCGTAGAAAACTAATACTATAGAAACAACAGTTTATCCTTATCGTTTTTACTTTGACACTCTATCTCCAAATCCACAAAGTACAGGATTCATTTTCAGCAAAATGTTATCAGCACTCTAAACCAACTATCCACAAAGAAGTTTTCATAGGCCACTTTATAACCCACTTTTGACCTAAAAGGGACTATTGTTATATTAGCCCCCGAAATTAAAGCTAAGAACCCAACGATTACATGGCCTATGAAGCATAAAATACCAACAAAGGCCAACTAGAAACAAAACAGCCCAAGACAAGGTAGTGAGCTTCTCACCGATCCAATCGACACGTTTCTAACTTCTAAAATATATAGGGAAAGTAGAAATCACGAGTCAGTATTATGAATACTTAGTAAACTCATAGAATTTAAAATTTTAAACTTACCTTATACAGTTAACATTTACAATTAAATACGCAAAACAACTTCACCTATCATGGCGTACTCAACATTATTAATAAGGTGAGATTTGGAACCTAATCACATTTATAATTTACAAATGGTAAAAATACCAAATTCAAGTCAAGACCTTCATATACAACATTCACACATCACTTGCCAATACCAATATCATAATTTCCACATTTCATATCTTTTTTATTTCTCCATGAACCATCGTAAAATAACCCAATACACATGTGCATATCACATCTGATACTCGTCTGAGCTAATCACATACATTAATGTCCAATTACCTGCCCGGGCTAAAAACCTTTATTGACACAAAAAATAGTCTGGTCAAGGCTGTATATACATGTAAGGTTACATGTTCGGGCTAAACCTATAAAACGAAATCAGGTTACTTGTCCAAGCTAAACCTGTGTCACATGTATCTTCGAGTCATCAACAAATGAAGGAACTTAGAATCATCGAAAATTAACCTATAACCATGTATACGAGAATTTTACTAATTTCATGGGGATTATCTCAACACTTCAATTCAGAACCATTTCATTTCAATTTAGTCCATTTCCAATTTACATACCAACTCACAAATGATCCAACTTCAAATACAATTTATATACATATGCTTTAAAAAACAATTCAACAGCAAAATTATTTTTTTTATATCGTATAAACTTACCTAGTAAACAACAACAATTTAGATGTTCGAAACTATTTAGCAGTTTTCCATTTTCCATGTATATCCTCCAGTTGTTGTAAATCTCGATCTAAACCATAATTTAAGTTAATTATGTATTCCAAACATCATTTAATAGCATAATATGGTTATGTAACAGTTCAATTTCATCTATGTAATAATTCCTCAAGTTTTACATTCTTTTTAATTTAGCCCCTAAAACCAAAAATGTCATAACTGTCAAATTTGAGCTTCAATTTCAAAATCGATCTCAAATCCATCATTCTACAATCCTTTAAAACTTATTTTTAGAGAAATCTCATACCAAATTTCGAATTTATTACATTTTAGTTGCTAAGTTTAAAATGAACAACTTTTACTGTACAAACGAGTCCTTCTTCATATCTAAGCTTCAAATCTTATCAAATATCCGTAAAAGCTTCAAGAATACATCAATGGTAACTTTTATAAACTTTAACAGTTTCACAAAATAGTCCCTAGGCTAGCTAAATCAAACTCACGAGATCTCAAAAACATAAAACTTACAAGAAAATAACTAAATTAAGCTTACCAATAAAGGACTTGAAGCTTAAAGACCTAGGACCAATTCTCCCCCTAGAAAGAATAGAGTTTTCATGAATGGAGAAGAAGATGAGAAAGTGCTTTCTCTTTCTTTCCATGTTTTATCATATTTTATTACTTTAAAATTTTAATTATAACTTAAATTAATAATTTTTTAAGCTTAATAAGCTATTAACCATCCACTCACATTCAAAATTAGTCTAATTTATGTTTATACCTCAACTTATTTACTAAATAAGCCCTTAAGCTAATGAAATTCTATAGCAATTGACTTTTATCTCTTTTACAATTTAGTCCTTGTACTTTAATTAATCATTTAATCAACAAAATTACCAGACCAAAATTCAATATAACCGTAATATAGACTCATAAATATTAAATAATAATATCACTTGACTCGATAATTGAAATACGAGGTTTCATAACCATCATTTTTTGCACTACCGAAAACAGACTGTTACAACTCTCCCCCATTAGAAAATTTCATCCCCAAAATTTTTACCTAATAACCGATTTGAATATTGTTCTTTCATAGACTCTTCAATTTCCCATGTAACCTACTCAATATCGTGTCTGTGCCATAGAACTTTCACTAACGATACTCATTTATTTAAAAGTTCTTTTACTTCCCGAGTCAGAATTCTTTTTGGTTCTTTGTTGCATGGCAAATTAGGTTGCAACTCAACCTCATCAAGAGATATCACATGTGAGGGATCTGAATGAGAACGACGCAACATCGACACATGGAAAATATTATGTATCTTTTCTAACTCTAGTGGCAAGGCTAAACGATACATTACTGGTTCAATCCTTTCGAGAATCTCATATGACCTTATAAACCACGGGCTAAGCTTTCCTTTTCTGTTAAATAACAAAACTTTTCTTTAGGACGAGACTTTAAAAAATGCTTTATCCCCAATCTAAAACTTAATATCTTTTTTTTTTCAAATCGGCATACGATTTGGTAAATGACAAAGTATAGGGGCATTTTTGTAATTTTATTTTTCCTTGATTTTTCACTCGATCTTGATCTAAATTAATAATTTTATTCAATCTATTAAAGCAAATAGTAAAACAATGTATTTTATGCAAGTTAGTCATTTTTACATTTTTACAAAATTCCTCTAACATTTTACTTTTACTCAATTTAGTCCCTCAGCTTAAAACATGCAAATTAACCATTTTTAATGCCAATTTATATCAGCTGAATATTCATGGCACACAAAAAAACCCACATTTGTAATAATTTTGCATCAAATCCTTGTATTTTTACTATTTCAACAATTTAGTCCTTAATCGGTAAATTCATCAAAAATCACTTAACAAAATACTTTTAAATACCAACTAACACTTCAAATTCATCTTCTAACATCTAAAAGCACAAGGTTCATCAATGGCAACATTCAATATCTTTAAAATTTTCAAAATCGAAGGTATGAGCTAGCTGGACCTAGTTGCAATGATTTAAAAAACATAAAAATTATTAAAAAATAGGGCTAAAATGGACTTACAGGCATCGTCCAAAGCAAGGCCGAAGCTTGAAGCTTCTCCATTTCTTTTTCCATGGCGATTCGATGTGTTAAAGAAGAATATGGCTTTTGTTTTAATTTATTAATCATTTTATTCTTTATTTTATCATTATCATATAATAATAACATTATAATATATAAATCAGATATAAAATTAAAAGAACATAAAGCTTTAACCGTCCACCAACCTAAGAATGGATGATTTACCCATTAAGGCCCTCCAATTATAATTGTTTAATCAATTAACACATTTAAACTAATAGCGATTGACTTTTTCAACTTTTATGATTTAGTCCTTTTTTCTTAGTTAACTATCAAAACATTCAAATTTCTTAACGAAACTTTAATCCTACCTTAATGACACTTAGTAAATATTTATAAAAATATTTACGGCTCAGTTTATGGAAACGAGGTCCCGATACCTCATTTTCTAATACCACTAGACCTTAGGGTCATACCACTTGAACTTAATAAATCGCTTATATAACATAAATTATCAAATCAAAAACCTTTTAAAATCACATTTTACTCGTAAAATATTAAACAATAATATTTATGAGCTTACTCTTCGGATTTGGTGGCCCCGAAACCACTATTTCTAACACTACTGAAAAATGACTATTACAATATTATTAGTATGTATTTCATTATTGGATAAATGGATCTCATTATAATGCCTCAGAGTGCCTCAAAGAGTCTTAACATGTCCATAAGTGTAGTATAAAGCTAAACACTCTCCAAACACACCAACATATCCCATTGAATAGAGCTTAACTCAACATTCCCTTATCTCTCCAATCTGTCGTAGGGCCTCTCGCCCAAAACACAAACATAAGGTTGAGTACTCACAATCCTATGGCATGCCATTATATCCAACGGTTTTAGAAAATTATAGTGTCAAAAAGTATACTTAAACATAGCGCTCGCAAATTATGAGGAGCTCGCAAAACACTATTCATATCTAGCTCGCAATATAGAGCTCGCATGTCACTATTCATAAAAATACATATTTAAACATAATCGCAAAATAGAGTTTTAGAGAAGTCTTACTCTCAAAACTTAGGTTTAAACCCTAAGTTCCTAATTAACGCTATGGTTTTCACATATATGTGATCCTTGTACACTAATCAATTTGCTAAAAGCTTTAGACAAGCTTTGCCTTTCACTTGTCTTTGCTTGTACACTATTCTATGAGGTTCGCAATTTTACAAACATACACAAGTCACTAACAGTTAAAGCACATTAAAACTCATACAGAATCACAAGCAAACCTAGGTTCGCACATGCTAGTCTTTTGGCGAACCTGGGTTCCTTTGTTGCAAACCTTTCTTAATTGCTTCTGAACATCAACATAACAGAGAAACAAAGTCTTTTGGCAAACTTGGTTTTCTTGTTTTCATATTAACTTGAAAATAGGATGATTGATGAAGAAATTTGAGAGAGTTTTGTCTTTTCAAAAGAATATGGAATTTTCAATGAAAAGAGTTTAATTTATAGGCACTAGGTGTTTTGATATTCTTAGGGTACCCTAGTCGCAGTAGAAGTAGGAAAAAGTTACGTGCATTGATGGTGTTCTGAAGAGGAAAGTAAGTTGACTTGCTAATTTTTTTATAACTACCCTTTAATTATTCCTACTTTTTACTCTTGGCCCATAATAGTGATCACTGCTCGCCAGGCCCACTGGCGACCCTGTCTTCCAAGCCTAGTGGCAATCATAATTCGCTAAATCAATTGGCGACCCTAATTCGCCAGGCCTTCCGGCAAACCCCTGCTCACCAGGCCTACTAGCAAATATTAACTCGCCAGGCCCACTGGTGAATACTAACTCGCCAGGCCCAGTGGCAAACACCAGCTTGCCAAACATCAAACTCCTAGGTCCTATTCTGGGATGTTACCCCACTGAATGAAACACCCATCACCCATCTTTGTTGTCGAAATCGAGTTATGGGATGCTACAATAATTAACAGAATTGTTACATATAACTTTATATCAAAACTTATCTAAACATTATACAAATCTCAAATAATTAGACACTTCATGCTTCGTAACAAAAATTGCATTTAAATTGAGCTTACAAAAGCTCTAAAATTTATTTGCAATCAATTAGGGACCATTTTGAAACTTTTACAAAAAAAAAGTTTAATAATGCAAAACATGAGTTACACGATTGTGTAGCTAGGCTGAACTCGTGTGGAAATAAAGTCACCCGATCGTGTTCATAAGCCATGTAACTCACTGGTGCTGTGTGGATTTTAATGCAATAATTCAATAGAATTTTACATGGTCGTATGGTTGGACCGTGTATCTAAATAAGACCGTTTGAAACCTTAAGTAACTAAATCAACAAGACACACACGGGCATGTGACCAGCCCGTGTAACAAACTGTAACAGTGTGTACAAATTCTCCCTAAATTCCAATAAGCACACGGTCGTGTCATCTGCTCGTGTATGACACACGATTGTATAAAGCAAAATAAGTCTTTTGGTGCTTGATACAAACTAATACTTAAAAGTGACCTAATTACATGCTTTTGACCTTTAAGAACATGTTTATAATATGTCATTTGCATATCAAAACCTATAATATAATCACATAATCAAATCATAAAACCAAAATACCACATCTAGCACCAAATCACAATAATGAACTTGATCATTGTTAAACATTCCATGACTATTGAATCCCTTTTTTTTTCCATACCTTAAATCCATACCTCAAGTACATATATGCAACACCTAATGAACATAATCATTGACCGCCTCTGGATGTACCAACGTCTAAAGTAGAAATCCTGCATGAAAGATGTGAAAAGTGGTATATGCAAGTATACAGGTTAGGTTGTAATATAGTTACAACGGAATAGGTAAGTACTTCGAGAATCATACCCAAGGGAGGCGAGCACTAAATTAGTTCTAATCTAAACATAAATAGATCTAAGTAGTACTTTAATTGGATTATAGTGCAAAGAATTAAAGGAAAAGTTTTCATAAACTATACTAAGAATAATAAGAAAGGAAATAAAAGAAAGTAAATAAATTAAACACGAGAAATTAAATAATAAAATATGTATGAAATCTTGGCATGGGTGATTAGCTCGCTTTGGTAGTCATAATCAACTATGGTCTCAGGTTTTCTTGTTCAATCAACTAGTCAATACCCCAGTAAGATCTTCCTATCTTCCTCTAAAATATTGAGTGGGCAAGAACTACTTATCTTCTGACCTTACAGTCCAGACCGGTTCAGGGTTAAGGTGTTCACGGGTAAGCCATACTAAATTTGGGTTAATTCTCACATTGATGATTTCTGAGGGTTGTCAAGCCTAGGGTTTAGGTTTTTCCTTTCCTGAACAGGTGATTCATTAAGAAACCCCTACAAAATAGTTAATTATGCATACCTCCACTCGGTAATCTCCCACAGTAGGATTAGTTTCTCATGGATCTAGTAAACGATAAAAACTTGATAGAAAGAGTGAACATAAATAACAATTCAAGAGAATAGAGTTTAGAAGAGGCCTGATTTGTATTAAGATTTAAGTGCAGAATCCTCACAGAGTTTGATAGTATTTCTCAACTCTGATTTCTCCATCAAAAGTAAATAACAAGAACGGAAAAAAAAATCTAAAACCTAAGAAAAGAGAAAAACTAAAGACTAAATTTGTAGAGAAAATTATACAATATATATAGTGTCTATAATATGTGCTAAATGAGCCTATCTATAAACTTTAAAGTCGTCCTCCTCCTTAAGCCTAGTCAGCTATAGTCCTCGTGCTTAATATTTGATTGTGCAGACCAAAACACCCCTGGCTTGTATTTATTTCATATGAAAAGGTGATGTCATGACACACTAGGTCCTGTGTTGTGACATCGAGGGCAATATGCTTAACTTCAGGCTGTCTTCAGGGGTATGTCATGATGTCCTCAGGCCATGTCACGACATTGAAGGCAGTTTCGGAGTTATTTTATTCTGCTCTCTATCTTGCGACATCTAGTGCTTCGTGTTGCAACCTAGCAACCAGTATCGAGTTATTGCACCTTCTAATGGTTTCCTACACACTCCCAAAGTGTATTAGCTGATCTTTAGACCTCTTTCGAACCCTAAGGTCAATAAAAGTGTAACACCCCTAACCCATCTTAGTCTCCAAATTAAGGTTACAGAGCATTACTATACAATTGGAAACATTTAACATCATAATATTTAAATAAATTAAGTACACTATATGCCAATCATTCACATACATTTTGTCCCTAAATCTAGCCTTTGAGGCCCTAAAAATAACATTGAAGCAATTTGTGACTGATTTGAAACAAAACTGAAGTTTTAAGAAAAAGTTACAAAATTGGGAAAATTGGGGTCACACGGTCGTGTGGCCTGGCCATGTGACATAGCTCTAGGCCGTGTAACATTAAAACAAGGGACATACGATCGTGTCCCAACCTTTGTCCTCACTGAGTTCCCCACATGCCTGTGTGCAGGCCATGTGCTAGGCTATGTAACTTCTAAATTCCCACACACGCCCGTGTTCTAGGCCATGTGCTAGGCCGTGTAACTCATAGACTTGGAATACTAAGAAATCTCAAATGACATAAGACCATGTCACCACAGCCTGTGTCCTAGGCCATGTGAGCCCAAAATTTACCTAAAATCAAGCCATTTCCTAACCAATTCATGCATAACTAACCAATCCATTTGTGCACACTGTTAAGGAACTAAACCATCACTCAAATACACATATTCATGCCATTACAAACAACCTAATTCACCTAACCAATATGCCATTCAAAGGCACCACAATTGCATCCAAACATCATTTACCTAAGCATGTCAATATTGCCTTATTCCAAACATAAGAACCTACTTTAAACATCTACCAAATCATATCTCAATTGACCATTTTCAAGCCATCATAAACATACCAATAATGAGCCTTATATACAAACACTCATAAGTGATGAAAATGACACAATTTGGTAAATCATTGTAGATCACCAATCAAACATAACATTAAAAGTTTAAACATACCAAAAACATCCATTACACATCCATGAACTACCAATACAAAAGACCTATACATTTCATTATTAACCTTGGCCAAAATACTCAAAAATTACTGAATTGCTTGCTAGATAGTGTGATAAGTCTCCGACAAGTTTCAAAAACGATCGAGCTTCCAATAATCTATAAAGAAATGAAAACAACCACGTAAGCAATGAGGCTTAGTAAGCTCGTATAAACTTAAACATAACTTACTAAGTCAATTATACAATTCATAGATTATGCATAAATCATTACCAATGTCATAAGCTTAGTAAAAGCCTATATAACATCATCAACTCACAAGTTAGTATACTTGTCCATGATTCAAATGAAAGCAACCATAAGACATGTAAATTTTCATATGTAATAACATCATTTAGTTCATAAGGCCATGATTCAATCCATTTGCATACTAACCATTTCATTTCCTTTTCTTACCCATTGAACCATCTAGAATTACATCGAATACTTGGGAAAGCTCACACATAATGGGCTTTTACATATAACCTTAACTTTTTCTTTACATTAATGCTCACACAAGCTGTGTAATGGGCCTACTCACACGAGCTGTAGGTCATAATGTAAGCTACATAATGCTCCTCACACAAGCTATGGAGAATCCGTAAGAAATGCAGGATGTCAGCCATCGGTAGGTCATTCAAGACTAGCACCTAATAGTATTAGAAAGAACATATGTTTTCTCCACACTTATTGGTTAAATTGTTCCATTTTAGTTATCTTTAGCAAATACTTTAGTATTTTTAGTTCAGTAATTTACATTTTATGACTCAATGGATCTTAGCTTATTTATCCTTAATTTTGTCATATTTTGGGACTGATGTCGCTGTATGAGTATTTTTAAATTGCACCAAGAATTGTCGCCACACTTTACAGCTGTCTAGTCTGGTACAACTAACTTATACATACAGAGGCAGCATGATTCTGATGAAAGGAAACCTGGGCCATTTGGGGAAAAAGAAAAAATATTGACATAAAAAAGAGAAAAGAATGAGAGTTTTTGGAAAGTTTTTTTTATCATCTTCTTCAACGGATCCTTTGAAGCTTTCGGCTATCTTGATTAAACTCCTACGGGTGAACCGATGTGAAAAGGATTCAACTTAGCTCTTGACAAAGAGCCCTGAGTGTAACACAAGGAGAAATAGATAGATTCAAGTCGAGTTGTCTAGGAATAGTATTCTCCACTTGTTTCTTTTATTTTTCTTTTCTAAACGCTGGTGATTACCTTCTATTTCATGTTAGTACGGAACTACACATGATTTCTGGGTTAACTATTATTTAATTCAATCTTGATTCTACTTTTTAATCTTTGGGTTGAATGTTTTTAGCATGAAAGTGTTATTGCAGTCACTGACACTGGAAGGTGCAGTGATAGTTCAAGCTAACAAGCATGACAACGGAAGTTGCTTAAGGATTAGAGGAATTTAATCCACTTGTTCTTAATAGTGTTCCATTGCCAGCATTAGAAGATGAGGTTAATATGCATGTTTAAGTCTTAGATTAAATATAAAAGTTAAGCTTGGTAAGATATTCATTGACTTTAATGTATCGACAATCACCTATCTTTTATACCTTGTGAGCACTTAGCATTTTATTGAATATTCACACTGGGGATCCCAATTTATCATTATCATATTTTTTCTTTTTGTTTTCAACTTATTGCTTCAACACCTGCTCTTACAATTTATCTCGTTTCCATCCATTTATTGCACTAACATTGATAAACAAAAGACAACAATCCTCGTGGGATCGATAACCGACATACTTATATATGTCTACTATACTTACATCAACAGTGTACGCTTGCACATTATTGTTGTGACATTAAATAGCCGATCAAGTTTTGGCGTCGTTACCGGGGATGGCATTTGTTTGATGTTTATTTTTGTTTTTTTTTATTTCATAATATTTAGTACTAACTTGTTTTCTTTTTATCGTTATTTTCACATTTTATTTTAGGTGTTGTATGACCCGAAGCAATTTGGAGTTTACTGCTGATTTTGATCTAGAAATTGAAAGAACTGTTCAGAGGAGACTTCGAGAACAAAGGAATATGACTTTGCCATGAAACAATGCAGTTATACCCCCAATGGAAAACCAAAATGCTAATGACCCATCATTGCAACAAGACGATCAAATACAAAACAGGACTATACGAGATTTTATAGTACTTGTCTTGGATGACTTACAACCGGGAGTTGTTATGCGAGCAATCCAAGCTAGAAATTTTAAACTCAAGCCACTGATGTCTCAAATGCTAAAATTTAATGGGCAATATGCTGGCTTGCCACATGAAGGTCCATGAGAACAAATAAAATCATTTTTATTGATTTGTGCTTCCTTCAGTCAACAAGGCGTTCCTGATGATGCTTTAAAGATGTAATTATTTCCTTATCCCTTGCAGGGAAGAGCTCGTACATGGTTCTTTGGGTTACCTGCCAGATGAATTACTTCTTAGAATGCACTAGCAATACAATTTGTTTTGCAATTTAACTCGCTAACAATGAATGCTCGTATCCGAAATGATATTATAGCTTATCATCAGCTGGACGATGAGAATCTTCACACTACATAGGAACATTATAATTCTTTGCTTTGATCTTGTCCCATGCACGACATTCAACAGGAAACACAAATTGAGATTTTCTATAATGAGCTAAATTCACACATACGTAATCTTGTCAGCGCATCAGCCAATGGACCCTTGTTGGATTGTACTTATAATGATGCTATTGGAATTCTGGAGAGAATTGCTAAGGATGATTATCAATATCCTATCTCTAGAGAGGCACAAGCAAAAGCTACTCCGAGAGTTATTGAATTGGACACAATATATGCACTTAGTGCTCACGTTTCTTCTCTTTCTAATATGAGAAAAAATATGCAAGGGACTAGTGACGTTGCACCTATACAAGTCATTCAACAAGTTGATGTTCCTACTTTTTTTTATGAGATTTGCAATGACAATCACAGCTATGAAGATTGTCCACAATATGCAGAGAATGCCTTTTATGTTAGTAGCATCCGCAACAATTCTTATGTCAACTCTTATAATAATTCTACACACAATCAACAGTCTTGGGGAACTCAGAATGCTGGACAAAATGCTGCGACATTCTGATATGGGAATATATCTACTCAAGGAAATTATAATTCAATACAAGGGAATTACAATCAACAATAGCAAAACTACAATCAGCACAATCAGATGCATCCACACTAGACCCAGACGCATCCACAACATTCTTCAATACGAATCAGCTTGGTCAAGTACATCGATGACTACAGTACATGTAAGCTTCTACTTTTGACCCGTTAACAACTCTTGAGGCTTTAATGCAGGAGCATTTGACTCACACAGAAGCTATTATGCAAGGGAATTCATCTTTTATTCGGGCATTAGAGGCACAATTAGGAAAACTTGCTTCGAACTTGAATACTCGACCACCAGGCACACTACCTATTGATACGAAAAATCCTAGTCAGAGGGGAAAATAACACTACAAGGCTATCATGCTTAGGAGTGGTAAATAAACTGGCGAAGCCGACTACAGACTCTACTGTAGCACCTCAAGATATTGATGAAGTGACCCCTGGTGAGAAGGTTGAATCTGAAGAGCATGTCAATGTACCAGACAAAGAAGTTCCACAAATTATCACTCATATGCCTAATGTCTGACCCTCGAAATTGTTGATGCAAATAAAGGTGTTAACGCAATCAAATATTTCTCCACCATTACCTTTTCCACAAAGATTCAAAGAGAATTAGAAGGATAAGCAGTACCAACAGCTCCTAAACACACTAAAGTAACTTTAGATCAATATTCCTTTAGTAGACGCTCTTGTGCAAATTATGAATTATGAGAAATTTATGAAGGAGCTCTTATCCAAGAAGAAAAAGCTCAGTGATATGGAAACTATTGCACTCACAGAAAGTTGTAGTGCTCTTTTGACATATCAGTTGCCCCCAAAATGAAAGATCCTGAGAGCTTTACTATCCCATTTTCGACTTGAGAGATAGAATCAACCTAATGTCGTTATCAACTTTCAGAAAGTTGGGAATTGGTCACATGCAACCTAATGCAGCACATTACAACTAACTGATCTATCTTTGGCTCAAATTGAAGGGAAAAATAAAGATATTTTAGTTCGTGTGAATAAATTCATTTTTTTGGTTGATTTTATCATACTTGACTGCGAGGCAGACAAAGAGGTTCTCATAATCTTGGGACGACAATTTTTGCCATCGGTTGAACTCTGATTGATGTTTACAAAGGTGAACTAACCATTCGATTTAATGATGAACACGTTACCTTCATTATTTTCTAATCTATTCAAGGCAAGGACAAAGAAGAATGTCATACTATCGATGTGCTAGATGATCTAATTGAGGCAGAATTCAATGATTGATGCACAATACTTTCTAAGGAGTTTACAGTGACATCTGACGATGAATTTGTAGAGGATTGTGACAGCATGGTTGAAACTAATAATATTAAACTTAGGCATGGGTGGTAGATCGAATCCTTAGACTTAGCCAATAAAACAACTCCAATTTTCAAGCCATCTATCGACGAAGCTCCTACTCTGGAATTGAACCATTACCTACTCACCTTAAATTCGTCTTTCTTGGTGATAACAATACTCACCCAGTTATTGTCTCCGTAACACTAGATGTAGCTCAAGAAGCAAAATTGATCCATATTCTTAAGCAACATAACCGAGCTATTGCTTGAAGTATTGCCGATATCTGAGACATTAGTCTATCTTTTTTCATGCATAAGATCAAGTTGGAAGATGCAGGCAAGTAATCAATTGTGTAACAAAGAAGATTAAATGAGAAGATGAGGGAAGTGTTAAGAAAGAAATTATAAAATGGCTTGATGTTGGAATTATTTATCCTATTGCTGATAGCACTAGTGCAATGCGTTCCTAAGAAGAGTGGCATCCCTGTGGTTAGCAACGAAAAATATGAATTAATTCCTACACACATTCCTATGGGATGGCGAGTTTGTATAGATTATCGAAAACTTAATGCTACCACAAGGAAGGACCACTTCCCACTTCTTTTCATTGAACAAATGTTGGATAAGCTTGCTGGAAAAGCCTATTACTGCTTCTTAGATGGCTATTCTAGATACAATTAGATTGCTATTACACCGGAGGATCAAGAGAAAACAACTTTCACCTATCCCTTTGATACTTTTTCTTTTTGCCGTATGCCTTTTGATCTTTGCAATGCACCAGCCACATTTCAAAAGTGTATAATGGAAATATTCTTGGATATGATTGAAGACTCTTTAGAGGTGTTTATGGATGATTTTTCAGTCTATGGGAATAATTTTGATCATTGCACTGACAATTTGGATAAAGTATTGCAGCGATGTGAAGACACACATCTTGTTCTAAATTGGGAAAAATGCCATTTCATGGCAACAGAAGGCATTGTTGGCTAGCAAAACTCTTACAGAGGCTTAAATAAACTATACCACTACAGAGAAAGAATTGTTGGTTGTAGTCTTTGCTTTCGACAAGTTTTGTTCTTATCTTTTCTACACAAAGGTTGCTGTATTTACTGATCACTCGGTGTTGAGATATCTTTTTGTGAAGAAGGATGCAAAACAAAGATTGATACGTTGGATCTTATTGTTGCAAGAATATGGCATCGAGATAAATACCATAAGGGTTCAGAGAATCAAGTTGCAAACAATCTATCTCGACTGAAAATTTGCAGCAAAAATGGAAACATGCTTCAAATTGTCGATGCATTCTCAGATGAGAAGTTATTTGCTGTAGATGCATCCCCTTGGTATGCAGATCTAGTTAAATATCGAGTGTGTGGAAAACTCCCATTGGGTGTCATAGGCCATAAAAAAGAAATATTTCTTTGTGAAATAGTGATGTATCATTGGACCGAGCCGTATTTATTCAAGGTATGCAATGACAACATTATTCAGCATTGTGTTCTTGAAAAAGAGATGCTTTCAATCCTGAAGCATTGTCATGATGCTCCTTATGGAGGTCATTTTGGTGGCAAGCGAACTACTGCTAAGATTCTCCAATCCGGATTCTACTAGCCTTCATTATTCAAATACGCCCATAATTTTATGAATCAATGCGATAGGTGTCAATGCACTGGTTCTATATCCCGACACAATGAAATGTTACAGCAGCCAATTATGGAGGTTGAATTATTCAATCTTTGAAGTATGGATTTTATGGGACCATTTCCAAGTTCATTTGGAAATCTTTATATATTAGTAGTTGTTGACTATGTCTCGAAGTGGGTTGAAGCTATTGCAGTCCTAAAGGATGATGTAAAGATGGTGCTTAAATTTTTCACAAGCATATACTCAATCAGTTTGGCACACCAAAGGCATTGATTAGTGATCAGGGTGCACACTTTCATTGCAACCAAGTGGTAGCCGCACTGAAAAGATATGGAGTCAATCATAGAATAGCTACTACTTATAATCCGCAAACTAATGGACTAGCCAAAGTGTCGAATCGACAACTTAAAAACATTCATGAGAAAGTTGTGAACCCTTCGAGGAAAGATTGGTCTTCCAGATTGGATGACGCTTTATGGGCTTTCCAGGCAACATATAAAACTCCATTAGAGATGTCACCGTATCAATTGGTTTTTGGGAAAGCATGTCACTTACCAGTTGAACTAGAACACAAAGCAATAGAGGCAATTAAACAAGTGAACATGGACTATGAAGCTGCTGGAAAAAAAAGGTTGTTGGTTATCACTGAACTAGAAGAGATTAGGTGAAATACCTATGAAACTACTGTAATTTACAAGGAAATGGCCAAAACATGGCATGACAGAATTATTTTGCAGCGACAATTTATTGCGGGTCAACAAGTTTTTATTATTCAATTCTAGACTGAAGCTGCACCGGGGTAAATTGCGCTCTCGTTGGTCTGGACCTTTCAAAGTTGTCAAAGTATTTCCTCATGATGTAGTCACAATCAGAGATTTAAATGATGGACACCAATTCAAAGTGAATGGTCAATGATTGAAACATTATCTTGGAAATATTGATCAAAAGAAGGCAGAAACCATTAAATTGGACGAACAATTTTATTTTGAATTTTTTTCTCTGTAATTTATTACTAGGTAATTTTATTTTATTTTTGCTTCTGTTCTAGATTTTTTTTTATTTTGACAAAATAATTAGGTACCATTTTCGATGCACTTGGACTTTATTGTCAATGCAGTTTGTACTATTGTACTGTCACTTCTAACTCAGCAAGAATGAAGGCAGCTCAGGAAATTCAGATCCCACCATTTGATCAAAGGTCACCTAGCAGTCTGATGTGTCTGAGCAGGCGCAATTCTCATTGGACATAATTATTCTCGCTAGCTTTCTTTCCCTTCAGAAAATCATGTATTTCCATCTTCTTCTTTCACTCACTATAAACTCCTTTTCACTGTGCCGACTGTGAAACACCCAAGAAGCAATTTTTATTCACTTTATCTTCACCAAGTTCGTACCTTTACACCTTTAAACCATCTTCACTGCACTTTTTAACAAAAGTGGCCAAAGATCGATTTCAAAACCACATCTTCAAGCGAAACTTCCACGCAGAATGTGGCATTCTCCTTTCGTAACAATAAGATTTGGGCAAAAAAGTCTCTAAAACCATCTCTAAGTTGAAGTGGACAACTTTGTGCAGTCATCCTGGAAGCTATTCTTCTTCATTGGTATGTGAGTTTTATGCAAACCTTTATGACCATGAGTTGGAGTTTATCTTTGTTCGAGAAGGTTTAATCCTATGGGATGCTACAAAAATCAATGAATTGTACAACACTAAGGTAGATATTGATGAACACTTCAAGTTTATTGAAGATATCACAGACAAAAAAGGGGACCTGTTGGTAAAAGATTTATATGTCGAAGGAGCATTGTGGACGGGTTCACATCAAAAGAATTATTCAATGCACTGCCGCTTCCTAACACTCCAAAGCAAAATCTAGTTTCATTTTGTTAATTGCAGGCTACTGCCCTCTACCCACAGCACCACAGTCAACTTTGATAAAATGCCTGATACATTCAATTGTCAAGGGCAGAAAGATTGATGTCGGCGCAATACTCCACCAGGAAATTGCTGACTGCGCCACAAGGCAAAATGAAAATTTTGTTTTCCCATCGTTGGTAATGCTACTGTGCCAGCAGAAAGGCATTATGGCCCGTGATGATTAAGAGATCTTGGAAAATAAGGGCCCGATCAATGAATCGTCTATTGAAAGAATGACTCGTGGCAAAGATATGCCGACAATGAAGGAGGCAGAGACTAGCAAGACAAGGAAGGGAAAAAACCAAAGTAGAAAGCGAGGGAATAAACTGGGCTGCAGAGACATCATTGATGCACAAAATGAAGGATATTGAGAAGTTGGCAAATTCCATCAGCAATAAGCAAATCATGCTTGCTGCTACAATAAAGATATGGAAAGATCACAAAATTTGTTCTAGGCTTATACCAGAGCCTATAACAACTCTATTGCAGGCACATTACGTCAGTTAAGCCCAATCCCACTCCCAGAATTTCTAGTTTTCCCACCGATTATCCGAGAGTATGGATTATCTTCTGAGAAAGATGACCTAGGGGACCGAGACAGATCAGTGGAGTCCCCTCCCATTGTGCGCGTATTTGATATTGAGAAAGAAGAGGAATCAAGGGACGTTGAGGAGTGCATGGAAAGGATTGATAGCCTAGTCGAGGGTGAAGTCATTGTTGGTCAAGAGGCATCTGCTATTGAGGAGGAAGTTGTTGTGGAAGAGGAGGATGTCCGTATTGAAGTTGTGAATGAGAAGGCTGAGGAAGAAAATACTGAGACAAAAGCTACTAAGCAAGAATTTGTTGAGGACATTGTCAATGCATCTGAGTTTGTAGATGCAACAAAAGATAATTTGGAGCAAGACGGAACTAGACCGGCGGAAGCTGTAGAGTAACAAGTGAGGAGCACCACAATTCATTGGCTATAGTGGTCTACACAAGACCACTCAAGGTGACCCCTCCTACACAAGAAGCAATCGATGATACCAGGGTAGAGCCAGAACCTGAGAAGCAATTCGAGGACCGTGCAAAGCCTAAAGAAAAGAAGAGACAGTGCTCCAAAGACAAAAAGTGCAAGAAGGAGGAGAAAAAGATGAGGAAGAAGAAACATCGTGCAACCACATTGATGGGCAAGGAAAACTAAGTTTATTTTAAGTTTTAGTTGTAGTATTCATTATTGTATGTAGCTGTAATTTTCATTTTGTTAGTGAACATTGTCGTTGCATTTTTATTGTCATTGCATGTTAATCTTAGTATATTGGGGACAATGTGAACTTTAAGTTTGGGGGAATGCATTTGAAGATTGGAAATACACCCACATTTCAAATTTTTTTTTAATGAAGCATGCAAGGTTTATTTGTGTTTAATGTAAATGTGTTGAAAATTTTTGTTACATTCGATGCTTAATTCTTGAATCATGTAAACTATCAATGAATGAGTTGGATAAATTTGACTGAATGTTGTATCTTCAATTCTTTGATGAATGATTTAGGTTGTATTAGTAATGGATGACTAGTAGCATTCCTTGAATCTTGAATGAATCTACCTTTAGAACTACTCATATGTATATATAGTTATAAATAAGTGACACTTCAAAGTGGGTGTATTGTGAAATGTTAAAAAGGGAACACTCGAATGCAAGTATTAGAAAAATGAATCTAGCCAAAGGCTGTCGCTACATGAGTGTGTGTCAGCACAATTACGTACTTCTTGGGGGTTTGTTGCAATCCACCGTTACTTCTCAGGAACAAGGGTATAGTAATTCTACGATATCCCTTATTCACACACACAATATATATACACTAAATGCTATACTAGTAGATGGAATTTGAAATTTGAAGCATGATGCTGGTTTTGATGAAGATGCAATCTTAGTCATTCATTTTTATGTATTGTCGATGCAAGATTTTGTCATTTGAATGTGAATAATTCATTGGGATTTTAGGTGATTCAAGTTACTAGATTGATCATTTGCCTTAGTGAATTCTTGTGTACCCTTGTCAGTTTCTATTTTACTTAAGGACAAGTAAAAACTCAAGTTTGGGGGTGTGATAGTACTAGAAAGAACATATGTTTTCTCCCCACTTATTTGTTAAATTGTTCCCTTTTAGTTATCTTTAGCACATACTTTAGTATTTCAGTTTAATAATTTACATTTTATGACTCAGTGGATCTTAGCTTATTTATCCTTAATTTTGTCATGTTTTGGTACTGATGTAACTGCATCAGTATTTTCAGCTTGCGCTCAGAATTGTCACCGCACCTAATAGCTGTCTAGATAGGAACAAAAATGTGTGGGCTATCCAGTCTGGTACAACTAACTTGTACGTACAGAGGCAGCATGATTCTGATGAAAGGAAACCTTGGCTATTTGGGGAAAAAGAAAAAAATATTGACATAAAAAAATAGAAAAGAATGAGAGTTTTTGGGAAGTTTTTTTTATCATCTTCTTCAACGGATCCTTTGGCGCTTTTGCCTATGGCGACTTAAACTCCTACGAGTGAACCGACATGAAAAGGATGTAGCTTAGCTCTTGACGAGGAGCCCTAAGTGCAAGACAATAAGGAATAGACAGATTCAAGTCGAGTTGTCTAGGAATAGTATTCTCCACTTGTTTGTTTTATTTTTCTTTTCTAAACACTGGTGATTACCTTCTATTTCATGTTAGTAAGGAACTACTCATGATTTTTGGGTTAAATGTTATTTTATTCAATCTTGCTTCTACTGTTTAATCTTTGGGTTGAATGTTTTTAGCACAAAAGTGTTATTGCAGTCATTGACACTAGAAGGTGCAGTGACAGTTCAAGCAAACAAGCATGACAATGGAAGTTGCTTAAGGATTAGAGGAATTTAATCCACTTGTTTTTAATAGTGTTCCATTGCCAGCATCGGAAGGTGGGGTTAATGTGCATGTTTAAGTCTTAGATTAAATATAGAAGTTAAGCTTGGTAAGATATTCATTACAATTTAATGAATCAACAATCACCTATTCTTTTATACCTTATGAGCACTTAGCATTCTGTTGAATATTCACATGGGGATCCCAGTTTACCATTATCATATTTTATCTTGCTGTTTTCAAGTTATTGCTTCGATAACTACTCTCACAATTTATATCGTTTCCATCCATTTATTGTACTGACATTGATAAACAAAAGACAACCATCCTCGTGGGATCGATACTCGATAGACTCATATCTGTAAACTATACTTGCATTGACAGTGTACGCTTGCACATTATTGCTGTGACATTAAATAGTCGATCAATATCCTAAGAATTCTTATGGTTCAACCAGGACTCGATATCTGTCAATTCATCACGGCATGAATACATTCATATATTGATTCATTTACACTAAAACAAATTAGTAAACATTCAATTTAGATAACAATAAAAGGATTATAGTTCATATGAACTTACCTTGATACCTAAGTCGTAGGAGTAAAGTCAGGCTAATCCGAAGTTTTGGCTTTTCCTCAATTTAATTCTGAATGTGGTTTATCTTGATCTAAATAAATAATTTCATTCAATTAAATATTTCTAGAATTCCATTTAATCCATAATTCATATTTATGCAAAATTATGAATTTACCCCTAACATTTTAACTTTTCACAATTTAGTCCTTAAGCTCATAACTTGAAATTTAAACATTTTAATCCTCCATACTAGTTAGTCAAATTTCATAGGGACTTATACCAACTCACTTAAACCAGCATTTCAGAATTTTAACATGAAATTTTACTAATTTCACAAATAAATCCCTAAATGCAATTTCATAAAAAATCACTGAACAGTTTGACAAAATTTCCACAACTAAGACTAATAATCCATCAAATAACTACGAAACCTATTCAAAAACATTCATGGCACATCCCTCAACTTTTAACAGTTTGACAAATTATCCCCCGGGCTAGCTATATTAAGCTACAACGAATTCCAAAACATAAAAATAATTAAAAACGGGAGAATTATACACACCAAGCATAAGAACAAAGCTAACTGAATGCTCCAAGCTTCTTTTAATGGTGTTTTAGGGATGATGATATTTGGTTTAGCTAATTTTATGTTTATTAGTTAATTAACCATTTTACCCTTATTATTATTCATAAATTTCAATTAAATCTTGCCCATAACTATCCAAAAACTTAATTATGGTATAATTACTATCTAAGTCCATTAGATTTTCTTTCCATAGCCTTTTAGCCCTTTTAACTATTAGAACTCAACTTTTACACCTTTTACGATTTAGTCCTTTTTACTTAATTAACCATTTAAACATCAATATTTCTTAACGAAATTTTAATACAATCTTAATATAATCTCGTAGACATTAAATAAATAATAAAATAATAATTCACTCATCAGGATCGTGGTCTCGAAGCCACTATTTTTGACACCATTGGAAACGAGTTGTTACAACAAGAATCAGATTACACACTTTACTGAACTTAACTAAGCTTTATGGATATGTAATTAAAACTTAACTAAAATGTTTATGTTCAAGATTCTAAAGTGCAAAAACTAGTTTAATCTACTACACCAAATTACAGTAGATCAATCATCCAAAAGTGCACAATCCAAATTACCAAAGCATTGAATCTAAACATTCATCACCACTAAATTACCATATGTTCAAAGATTCACAATGCCACAAAACATACTTTACATTACAAAAATATTTGACAGCCACATGCCACATATAACTGAATTCTAAACATTCAAAAGTCTACTAAATCAAGAGATGAAGGGTGTGAGCTTCTCATTGATCCAGTCAACAAGTTTCTAACATCCAAAATATACAAGAAAAGTAGAAATCACAAGTATTACAAATACTAGTAAGCTCATACAATTTAAACATTTAAACATACCTTAGACAATTAACGTTTACAATTCAATATGCAAAACAACTTCAACTATCATGGCATACACTAACATGGTGAGATTTGGAACATAATCACATCTATAATTTCCAAATGGTAAAATACCAAATTCAAGTCAAGATGTTTCATATACAACTTTCATCCATCACTTGCCAATGTCAATATCATAAATTTCACATTTCATTGTAAAAGAACCCAATACACAGGTACATATCACATTTGATGCTCATCCGAGCTAATCACATACAATAGTGTCAGGTTACTTGTTCAGGAAAAAACCTTTATCGACATAGCAAATAGCCTAAACAAGGCTGTATATAAATTTAAGGTTACTCGTCCAGGCTAAACCTATAAAATGACATCAAGTTACTTGTCCGAGCTAAAACTGTGTCACATGTATCTTCGAGTTTGCAACAAATACAGGAACTCGGAATCATTGAAAATTAACTTGTAACCATGTGTACAAGAATTTTACTAAGTTCACCAGGATTATCTCAACACTTCGATTCAGAACCATTTCATTTCAATTTAGTCAATTTCCAATTTATATACCAACTCATAAATGATCCAGCTTCAAATAAAACTTATATACATATGCATTTAAACACAATTTAACAACAAACTTAATTTTTTTTATATCGTATGAACTTACTTGGTAAACAACAATAGTTTAGCTGTTAGGGACTATTTATCAGTTTTATCTTTTTTGCGTATATCCTCCTATTGTTGTAAATCTCGATCTAACCATAATTTAACTCAATTATGTATTCCAATCATCATTTAATAGCATAATACATTTATGTGAGAGTTCAGTTTCATCTAATTAATAATTCCTCAAGTTTTGTATTTATTTCAATTTAGTGCCTAAAATAAAAAAAATTCATAACTTTCAAATTTGAGCTTTGATTTTGAAATTGATCTCAATTTCATCATTCTACAGTCCTTTAAAACTTATATTTATAGAAATATAATACCAAATTTATAATTTATTACATTTTAGTCACTAAGTTCAAAACTAGCAACTTTTATTTTACAAACTACTCATTTTTCATATCTAAGCTCCAAATATAATCAAATATCCATAAAAGCTTCAAGAATACATCAATGGTAACTTTTATAAACTTTAAAAATTTAGCAAAATAGTCTCTGGGATAGCTTTATTATGTGATGATATTGCTTGTTGGTTAATTGATGAATTGATTGTGAGATTAAGTTAATGTCCATGCTTGATTTTTTAGTTGTTCTTTTATATTGAAATGTTTCACACACTAGAATTGACACCTCTAATGAAAAATATAGATAAAAAAGAATGAAATGAGAGTTTATCATTAGATATTTCTATATAATTGTGTCGAATAGTGAGATCAAGAGGAAATCTATATGCCTAGTTGAGACCAAGAGGAGAGCTTATGTGGTATCTTTTAGTTTAGGATGAGACCGAGGGGAGATCGATATGCCTAATTGAGACCAAGAGGAAAGCTTATATGGTACCTTTTATTCTAGGATGAGACCGGAGGAGATTCTTACCTAAAAGCTGCAAACAATATAATCGGTATAGGTTTATTAGCTTAGTTAGAGATTTGTGAATTAATTGATCTTCATTTTAATCATTTACATTGTCTAAAATAGTCAAAAGAAATTTTAGCTTAGTTTATTTAATTGATAATTTAAATTTAGTTTATAAATAAATTTATATTTTAATTTACACTAATAATTTCCAACTCAATTAGATTAGTAATTGCTAGCTTATAATTAATTTGACAAACACATTTACCAATTTGAAAATCCCTTGGGATCGACCTTCGTAATACTAGAAGTGTTCCATTGTAACACTTATAAATATTACAACTAACTTGTCACACTTGTAGTAAAAGTTGCCCATAAATTCTTATATTTGGTGCTAATTCTTTGCTTGGTGTTGTACGTTGTGGCACGATCAAGTTGTTGGTGTCATTTTCAAAGATTGTAATGGTGTAAATATGTTGTTAAATTATTTGCTTCAGAAGAGCAATATTAGTTGAAAGACGAAGGGATTAGATAGTGCCTTAATTTTCATGTTTTGTGTTTTGTTATTTTATTTGGTTACCTTGTTGAAGACTTTATTTAATAATGTTTAATAATAATGGTTATAAGGGGATGGGAGAACAATATGGATATGACGAGAGATCGAGTTCAACAAATGAAGATTCAAAGAGCTGATGGAGTTATGATGGCAATTTCAGAAGGCAAGAGTATTAATACGAGCATCCTTATAATATGTATGGATATGCAATCAAGATGGGTAGCTACAATCAAGGGTGGTTGAATAATTATCCAAAATATTATCCGTATTCTCCATATTACTATCTAAAAAGTAATATGAAGAATGATGAGTATACTGAAGGCTCATCTTTTGCTGCACGGGTTGGAATGATGAAGGATAGCATGTCTTCATCCCAAACTACTATGTCCTCCATGTCCAATACGTTGGAGCAATTATTGGAAGCCATCTAGTGTCGAGATAAAATGAGCACTCTGGTGGAATAGGTGAAGCATGAGGTTCCCAAACTCGAGGAAGAGGCCCACCTTACCATGAATGAAGTAGATTTTAGCAAAATTAAACACAATTTACAACAATTAAAACATAAATAAACTAGGACAATTACTTAAATTAAACTCAATTTATTATCATCATGCTTAATAATATTCAGAAATATATTCCATGACAACTCAATCTTTCATGAGTTCGGAAACCAAATTAGGTCCTTTCGGAATCCTTTACTTAGTAAATATGCATTTTACTGATCTTTATTTACTAAGGGTTTCTTAGCATTCATGTGAGGTAACAGGGACGTGTTAGGTTTGAAACAATTTAATCACACAAATCTAAAAACTATGCAGATAACAGAGCCTAGTTAGGGTTGTTATGCAACCTACAATTTAATCGGGTTAGGATATAAATTGAGCATGCACATTTCAATTATGCGTCCATTAGCCGTCATCTAGTTAGGATCGCTCAGCTAATTCAGGTGCATTTCAATCACGTATGAACGAAATACAGACTTGATTTTAAT
>JABFAF010279981.1:7021-17539 GCA_013677275.1 Gossypium schwendimanii | reverse complement strand
GAATAAAACTGTGGCAGAATATGAGGCAGAGTTTATTCGGCTAAGTCGTTATGCTTATGGGATAGTGGCGACTTAATATGAACGCTGTGTGCAATTTGAGGACGACCTCTAGGATGAGTTACGAGTCTTGATAGCTCCATAGAGGGAGCAAGATTTTGCTGCCCTTGTTGAAAAGGAAAAAATCGTCGAAGATGTGAAGTGCTTTGAGTGCCAGAACCGTGAGAAGGATAAGGGAAGATATAAGAGGGATTCAGAGCCCTCAAGTTTTTTTGAAAGGCCTAAGAAGAAGGTCAGGTTTGATGGGCCAGTCCGAGTTGGGGTTCCTGTTGCAAGACTATAGTCTTGTGCTGATTGTGGGAGACATCATCTGGGTGAGTGCTGGAAGAAGATTGGGGCATGTTTTAGATGTGGGTCTATGGATCATAAAGTTAAGAATTGTCTTCAGAGGCCTGTTCAGATGCAAGCTATAGGTCAAGGTTTTGTTCAGCCAGTGAGCTGTGGTCAGCAGCCACCGAGAGGCCGTGGGCAGGTTAGAGGTGGAAATGGTGTGGAACGAGGTCGTGGAACATCAGGCCGAGGTGTTGGTAACTTTGAAGCGAGATAGCCAGCACTGGTTTATGCTGCTCGTCACCGAGAGGATGGTGACGCTTCGGATATTATAACTGGTACTTTTTATTCATAATAAACCTTACACTACTTTAATTGATATAGGGTCTACACATTCATACGTTGCATGCACTGTGTCTGGCACCTTGGGTATCATGTGTGAGAGTACCGTTAATGAGATGACTGTGTTAAGTCCACTAGGACAATCAGTAAGGGTAGACAAGTTGTTCAGAGATGTGCACCCAGAGGTTCAAGGAATAATATTTTCAGCGGATTTGATGGAGCTACCGTTTGGTGAATTCGACCTAATCTTAAGGATGGATTGGCTGGTTAAACACCGTGCAAGTTTGGATTGTGTTGCTAAGTGTATGGTGTTAAAGACTATTGAGGATGAGGAAGTGGCTGTGATTGGGGAGAGAAGGGACTTTCTGTCTAATGTGATCTCTGCATTAATTGCCGAAAAATTGGTTCGCAAGGGTTGTGAGGCACTTCTACCCTATATTGGTGTATCTGATTCTTAGGGTTCTTCTGTTGGAGATATCAGAACTTTTAAGGATTTTTCTGATGTATTTCTTGAGGAGCTCCCTAGGTTGCCTCTCTGCCGCAAAGTTGATTGAGCTCCTGCCAAGAACAGCTTCAGTGTCCATCGCCCCTTATTGGATGACACCGAAGGAGCTAGTGGAGTTAAAAGCTCAAATCTAAGAATTATTGGATCGAGGATTCATTCGACCTAGCGTGTATCCTTGGGGAGCACCAGTGTTGTTCGTAAAGAAGAAGGATGGGTTCATGCGCATGTACATTGACTATCGGTATTTGAATAAACTGACTATCAAGAATAAGTATCCTTTGCCAAGAATAGATGATTTATTTGATCATCTGCGAGGAGCTTCAATTTCTCTAAAATAGATCTTCGTTCTGGGTACCATTAGCTGAGAGTTAAAGAGGCTGACGTGTATAAGACTGCGTTTAGGACTTGTTATGGTCATTTCGAGTTTCTAGTGATGCCGTTTGGGTTGACGAATGCACCAACTGCCTTCATGGACCTGATAAACTGAGTAATCCAGCCCTACTTGGATCGGTTCGTGGTGGTATTTATTAATGATATCTTGGTGTATTCGAGAACCGAGGGTGAGCATGATGCACATCTTCGTATTATTTTGTAGATTTTAAGGGAAAAACAACTGTACGCTAAGTTTAGCAAGTGTGAGTTCTGGCTGTGAGAAGTGACATTTCTATGTCACATGGTGTCTACTGAGGGGATTAAAGTTGATCCTTGAAAAAATTGAAGCTGTACTGGAATGGAAACCACCTAAGACTGTATTTGAGGTTCGAAGTTTTTTAGGTTTGGCAGGGTATTACAGACGTTTGTTGAGGGGTTTTCCTTGATTGTTGCACCTCTAACTAAGTTCCTGCGTGAAGGGGTACCATTTAACTAGATTAATAAGCAGCAAGAAAGTTTTGAGAAATTGAAGAAAGTTTTGACTAAGGCCCCTATCTTGATACAGCCAGAGTCTGGGAAGAAATTCACTTTCTATAGTGATGCATCATACGTTGGTTTGGGTTGTGTGCTGATGCAGAAGGGTAAGGTGGTTGCTTAAGCGTCTCGTCAGCTTAAGCCTCACGAGGCAAATTACCCTACTCATGAATTGGAGTTAGCCGCAGTGGTATTCGCACTGAGAATTTAGAGGCACTATTTATATGGGGAGAAATGTACTATCTACACAGATCACAAGAGCCTTAAGTACCTCCTCACTTAGAAGAAGCTGAACCTTAGGTAGCAAAGATGGGAAGAGCTGCTTAAGGATTATGATTGCTCAATTGAGTATCACCCTAGTAAGGCTAATGTGGTAGCTGACGTACTGAGCCGTAGGACTGTATCTGATTTGAGAACGATGTTTGCTCGTCTCAGCTTGTTTGATGATGGTAGCTTGTTGGTTGAGCTGCAAGTTAGACCGATGTGGACTGCACATATTAAGGGTAAACAGTTGTTGGATGAGTCATTGGTTCCTCGTTTCTGAAAGGTTAAGAATGGGGAAACTTTAGATTTTGGTTTGAATAGTGAAGGAGTATTGTGCTTCCATTGGAGAGTCTATGTACCGAGGGATAATGATTTGAGGCAGTCTATACTACGAGAGGTGCATAGTAGTCTTTTTGCTATGTATCCCGATGGGAATAAAATGTACCGTGACCTTCGTGAGTTATATTAGTGGTCTGGTCTTAAACGTGAAGCCACTAATATTGTGGGTAAGTGTTTAACTTGTCAACAAGTGAAAGCTGAACATCAGTTACCTTCAGGGTTACTGCAGCTAGTTAAAATTCCATTTTGGATGTGGGAGGGAGTAACCATGGATTTTGTGAGTGGGCTGCCCTTAACGCCTACTAAGAGGATTCGATATGGGTTATTGTAGATCAATTGACTAAATCTGCCCATTTCATACTAGTTTGTACTGATTACTCCTTGCAGAAGTTGGTTAAACTGTATGTAGTTGAGATTATAAGACTGCATGAGGTACTGGTTTGCATAATATTAGATAGAGATCCTCGCTTCACATCATGATTCTAGAAGAATTACACGAGGCTTTGGGTTCAAGACTAAACTTTAGTACTGAGTTTCATCCCTAGACAAATGGTCAATCGGTACGGGTGATTCAAATACTAGAGGATATGTTAAGGTGTTGTGTACTTGATTTCCGAGGCAGTTGGGAAGACTATTTGCCGCTAGCAGAGTTCATGTATAATAATAGCTACCAGTCCAGTATTCAAATGGCACCGTACGAGGCATTATATTGTTGTAGGTGTTGTACTCCTACCTGTTGGACTGAGTTGGGCGAGAGGCAAGTTTTGGGGCCAAAGTTAGTTTCTGATACCGAAGAGAAGGTACAACTGATTCGAGATCGATTGAAGGTAGCATCTGATAGGCAGAAGACTTATGTAGATCTTAAACGTCGAGAGATTGAGTATTCTGTGGGGGAGTGTTTCTCAAGGTCTCCCCATGGAAAAAGATATTGAGGTTTGGACAGAAGGGTAAGCTTAGCCCTAGGTTCATTAGGCCTTACCGTATGCTGAAGCGTGTGGGACCAGTCGCATATTAACTTGAGTTGCCTCCAGAATTAGACCAGATTCATTATGTGTTCCACATCTCTATGCTGAGGCGTTATTGCTCTGATCCCACACACATTGTATTAGTCGAGAAGGTCGAGGTTAGGCTAGATCTGACCTTCGAGGAGGAGCCAGTGCTGATATTGGACCGTGAGGTTAAAGTACTGAGGAAGAAATCTATTCCATTAGTCAAAGTGCTTTGGTATAATCACAGTTCAGAAGAGGCAACGTGGGAACCCAAAGAGGCGATGCGACAATAATACCCTTATCTTTTCTGACCAGGTAAATTTCGAGGCTGAAATTTCGTTAAATTGGTAGAGTTGTAACTCCCCAAAAATTTAAGTTTTAAATTTTTGCATGTTATGACAAATTGCGTGTTTACTTTGATGGTTAAGTGATTTGGGAATGTATGAGAGTATTTGAGGAGCCTGGGTCCAATTCTTGGCCTTGGCAGAATTTTTAGTTTTGCTCTTCAATGAAGCTGGGCATTAGTATATAGGCCTTATAAATAATAGTACTTGTTTTATGACACAAAAAGGGCTTGTGGTCTAGTGGCAAGGTGGCGTGTTGTGTACCTGTGAGGTCTGAGGTTCAAGTCCTAGGTTGCGCAATGGAGTATTTATTTTGCTGTTTGAGTTGTGTAGGTAGTGGAGTTGGACTGAAACATAGCTAAAGGGGATTTTGAATGGAGTGGTTGGGGTGTTGAGGAGGAATTGGTGGAGTAAATCAATGAGGGATAAGGGGAGAGATAATAGGAGAAAATCAAAGAATTTGATTAGAGGGAGTGTTGTGCCGTTTGGGGTCATTCAACACTTGAGAATTTGGCTGGGGGAGGGATTTGTGCCGAATTTGGTATTTGGGCATTAAGGTAATCGGTTTGGTGTTTTTCTCTCTTTCTGCTTCGATTTTGGTTAGCTTTCCTTTCCATCCTTTTGCTTTTATGTGCTGAATTTTGCTAAGGGCTTTGGGTACCGCTGAGGTTCACTCATTTACTTTTTCTACTTTACTTTTATTCTTTTTTGTTTGTTGTGATCGAATAATTCTTTGGTTTTTTCTCTGCTGAATCTCTTTTCCCTTCCTTCTTCTTTTTGTTGCTGAAGCCTCTCTTCTCTTTTCTCCTCTTCTCTTTACTACTTCTTTCTTTCCCCTACCTTTCCCAAACCTTACCGAGTTTTTGTTACTTCTCCACTCTAGATTTTTGGTTTTCCTTCTAAAATGGGCGTATTGGCGTTGGTTCTTCTCTGTCTCCTTGGCCGAATGTTGATAGGTGAGTTCTGCGACACCCTTTGTCTAGTTTGGTTTGCACATTCCTATCCATTGATCCCTTTTTCCCTGTCTCGCCTCTTTTCAGTTTTTGGATTCCCTTTTTAATTTGCTCTTTTTGGCGTTTTCAAGTTGCACTCTACCCTGTCAACAGAATAGTAAGTGAGTAGGTGTTTGATATTAGTTCTATAGGATGTTGTTGGAAAGGGTGTATATACATTATTGGGTTTAATTAAATTGTTAAGTGAGATGTGATCAAAGGGTTGAAAGAAAAGTGTTTGTGGCTTTTGTGCTAGGTGGACTTCAAGAGTTGGTTGGTGTTTCACCAAGAAGCTAAGGGTGAGATTTGGTTGATTTTGGTTGGTGTACATGGACATTTGCGCATTTCTAGTAAACAGGTGTGTCATCGCCCCACTGCAACCGTAAATCGGCGAAAAGCTAAAAAGCCATAGATACGGCGTTTGAGACCACAGGAGTGTGCGATCGCTCGAATGTTAAGCCCAACTTGCGATTCGTGGGCAAATGATCGAAATACCCCCGAGGGGTAAAATGACCAAAATACCCCTGAGAGGCAAAATGATCGAAATACGCCTAAGGGGTAAATTATATGAAATAACCCTGAGGGGTAAAATGACCGAAATACCCCTGAAGTGTAAAATGAGTGAAATACCCCCATAGGGTAAAATGACTATTATACCCCTAAGAGATGAAATGACCATTATAGCCTTATGTTATGTATGGCTGATTTGTTCTATGATATGTATATGACTCTTACTAAGTATGACGTTCTGCATACATGTATGATTTATGACATGACATATTGCATGGGGTTGGGATACTGATGTGGGGGATGTATACTGTACTGGTGGCTTTGCCACATATACTGTTACTAGTAGCTTCGCTGCGATTCTATTACTGGCAACTTTGATGCGATTTTATTTCTGGCAACTTTGTTGCGATATTAGTGTGTTGGCTGGGTGGGTTGATTTTATCCACACATGGTGTGTTGGTGGTACGGAGTGGTGGGTTGGCTGGATTGGGATAGGTTGCATTATTGCACTGTACTAGTTATTGTATTGGGCTAAGGCCCACATATTGTTGTAGTGGGCTAAGGCCCACATTGTTACTATTTTAGGATAAGGCCCACACTGTACTGTTACTGTATAGAGTTTAGGCCCAAACTGATACTGCATGATTACTGATTAACTGTTAGGGGATTACACGTTGAGTTTCATAAACTCACCCTCTCATTTTAACTGTACAGATAATCCTCAGCCTTAAGCGATTCAGTGCTGCGAGAGACTCGAAGGTGGCCACACGACTGCTGCTGTTCACGCTTGCTTTTATTTTAATGTAAATTATAAGTTGGGTTTTATTTTTGGAATAAGGCCTTTGAGTTGGTTCAAATTTTTAATTGGGTTTTTACTTACATATTTTAAACTGCTTGATAGGAGAAGATGACTTTTTAAAAAAAATAATTACTGATTTTAAAGACACAAGTTTTAAAAAAATAGAATTCAAAAAGCTTCCCCGATTTTAGACCAACATATTAAAACAATATCAGATAACAAGACAAACGTTTTGTCTAGTTGATTTTATTTTAAGCTTAGAAACAATTTTTTTTACCAACGAGTTAAATTTTTGAAAGACACTTCAATGTGACACGTCAGATTTGACCATAACGTCTAGGCTGGGTTTAGGGTGTTACATTAAAGGCGGTTGGTTGATGGAGAAATGGTTAGCTAATTTTTTATAAGGGACCAAATTGTAATAAATTCTAATTTGAATGAACCTAAATACTCAGGACTAACAACCATAAGGGAACAACTAGGCAATTGAGATCAAGAAGAGATCTTGTTGGCACCAATTCATTAGACTTAGGTTAATTGGGGAGATTGAGAGATAATCTAGATTAATTTGTGTAACTTGGTCAAATGGAGACCAAGAGGTTAAATGGAGCTATTTTGGAAGTTTAAGAAATTTGGATTCTTAATTAGAGTATTAATGAACCACATATTGCCAACCAACCACTGTTTGTTATTTAACTGTTAATTTCATAACTTTGCATATATTACAATTTAGTTCTTACTAGTTAGATAGTAAAGTAGATTAATTTCTCTTGAGTTTATGATTTGTCGTAATGTAGTTTTTTTGTGATTAGGTGGTTAGACTCCTTATTCTACATGCACCTTATTTAAAATTTGTTAAATCCATGATTCTCTTGGTTTTGATCCTTTGAACACTCTAGTGTTCCATTATACACTTACAAATATTACAACTAATTTTGTACTATTGTAGTAAAACCACACTTTAATTTTCTTTATAAAATTGAATTTTTTTTTGCACACTAGCGTGACGTGGTCAAGTTCTTGGCATCGCTGTTGAGGAATCGGTGCTAGATTAAACCATTTTTATTTTTATTGCATGTACTTAGAGAGATAATCGATGAAAGTTGAAGTTATAGATACGACATTGTATTTCTGTTTTAATGATTTTCCTAACTTTCTTTTGTTGATGATTGACTGGGAGTCATGTTTAATACTGACTATAGGTGGCCCGAAGGATCGGTCATATATGGTGCGGATGATTCTTCAACACTAAGTTGTGATATGAAGGCTATCATGAGAGGTAAGAATTTGATCCTTCGTATGATTCTTGTGCTTATAAGCTGGAATGGATAGCTATGACCGAGGATGGGAAGGGAGTCACTTGACATATGACCCTTATGATCCCTATTCTTATTATTACAAGGATGGAAGTGCGTATGGGGAGGACTTTAAGGAAGATGACCACCTAACCACTTGAGGTAGTGCATTTGAAGAAAGTCATGCCTGAATACCAAGATAACATGAAAGTTATTAAGAATCAATTGGACTGAGTACTTGAACTCCTTCGGTACCGAGTGGGGGAGAGTGTTCCGGTGGACAAGTGTGTCGAGTTGGACACTGTTGAAGTTGAAGAGGAGATCACATATATGAGTGTTGAACCACATAACTTGAAGGTTAATTTTCAACAAGAGAAGGAGATTAGAGAGGAGAGCGAAGCATTGTACACTCTCCAACATTTTCAAAGATATTTCACAAAGAAAACTGATCAAAATAACTCTCCAACAAAGTTGTGCTCAAATAGCAGAGGAAGATCAAATTCAGGTCCTTCATTATTTTAGAGAAGTTGAGTTCAAAATTCCTGAACTGGCAATTCTAAAAAAAGGTGTTATGGAGTAAGCTCGGCTTCATTAAGAAATGGTTCAAGAGGTGTGTGTCAAAAGGGTTTAGGACAAACTGTCACACCCCGAATTTGGTAGACCCAAGATTCCGGTGTGTTCTAGTGAAATAAATTATTTTGATGATGTTCTATCTGCCCAACTATTTCTTTTGCGTATCGAATGGATGTATACCAACCATCATATAAGTAAGTGAAGATCCCATGTTATATTACCCTATTGTCTAAGTACTATGCTAGTTGGGTTGTAAAGTAATCTGGTTAAGAGCTAACTAGATAGACTAGTTCAATATTTACTATGTCGGGTTCCCAGTTATGTTTTCCTAAAAATATGTAGGTCATAATGAAAGGCAAGTTTTGAAACTGGTGACACTTGTCAAGTTCCAGTATGTCACATCCCAAAAATCAGGTTAGTATAAATTGGGATAATGGACCGAGAGTTGTTATGACTGAATTTTTATTTAGATAATCTTTTACTCATTTGATAATAAATAAATATCAAGTATAATGATTGAGTAGTGGTGAAGTTGTCCTTGATGATTTGAGTTCGAATCCATTCCCTCTCATTAATTTCTTTTTGGTGCAAATTTATTTTAAACCCTTAGCAAAGGTCATCTCATGTTTTTAAATATTTTTTGTTAAAATAAAATTAAGGAAGTGAAGTAGTCTAGTGGTTTAACACTCCTTAGCTATCTTAGTGGTCCTAAGTTCAAGCCCCCATGTTTACATTCTTTTTATTTATTTTTTATACATTTTTCCATGTGTTTTTGGTGCTTGCCATCCACCCCTTTTTCACCATAGATAGGATGATTTCTTTCCTCCAATATAGGTCAAACTTACTTGAAGTTGAGGGAGCATGATCCCCTTTTCACTCCATGTCTCCCTCTTTTTACCAAAAATTCTTATCTTGCCTTTATTTGAGGTTCATTGAACCTAGTCATGGTTGACCAAGCTCTCATCACCCTTTCGTCGTCCTTACCTCCCTCTTGCTCCCATTTTCTTTCTTTTTCATTTCCTTTCTCATCCATTTTCTCTCCATTTTGCAAAATAACCACCACCCTTTCTTTTAACTTTTTCTCTTTTCCTTCACCATGATCGAACCCTTCACCACCGACCATCGTGCCTCATACCCACTGCACCTCCTCTCCTCCACCTTTTCTCCTCCGATTATCGTCATGATCGCCGCCGCGCACCACCAAGGGTCTCTTTTCTCCTCCGTTTCTCTCCTCCAGTTTCATTTTCTTCCCTAACCTTGTTACGCTGTAAACTCAAAATTATATAGGGTTTTTGTATATGTTTTTACCCCCTTTTTACTTAATTATTATGTTTATCTCGAGTAATTATTATTAAAATAAGTGAAATTTACTTAATTAGTAATTTTAGACATGAATTTAGAAAGTATGTGAAATTATGCTTAATTGCATGATTTTCATGCATATTTTATTTTAATTAATGTTAATTTATTAATGTATGTATTTTTTTCACTTTGTAGGTTTAACAGCTCATTTTTCAGTGGTGTCGAAAATAGTGGTTTTGGGGCCACAAATCTGACGAGCAAGTCCGTAAATATTTTTATTTAATATTTACGAGTCAAATATAGTATTAAAATAAATGTTGAATTGGCAAATTATGTTATTTGAATAAATAATTAAGTTCAAGTAGTATGACCCTAAAGTCAAGTGATTTTAGAAAATATGGTATCGGGCCTCCTTTTTATATTTTTTATTTTTTATTAAGGTTGTATTAAAATTTTTATTAAAATTTGGTTAAGAAATTTTAATATTTAGATAGTTAGTTAGTTAATTAAAAAGAACTAATTTGTAAAAATTACAAAAGTAAATTATTATTAGTATTTAAGTGTCCATTTGTATAATTAAAAAAAAGATGGTTTAATATGGCAATTTAGCAATAATTGGCAATAGTGGACGGCAATGTATTTAATTTTTAAGTTATTATTTGAAATGTTTTATTAAATTAATGTTTAAGTAATAAAATAATAAAAACAAAAGTAAAATAGATAAGTATCATCTTACCTTGTTTTATCACCAAAAAGAGAAGGAAGAAACTGTATTTGAGAAGCTTCAAGTTTCGACCAAACAAAATTCTATGCATGTAAGTCCGGTTTGAACCCGTTTCTCATCATTTTTATGTTTTTGAGATCGTTGCAATTAGGTCTAGCTAGTCCGTGCCTTTGTTTTTGAAACTGTTAAAGATTTTGAAAATTGCCATTGATGAATCTTTGTGATTTTAGATGTTAACTGATGAATTTGAGGTATTAGTTGTTATTTATAAGTATTTTGTTAAGTGATTTTTAATGAATTTAATGAT
>JABFAF010279971.1:0-14918 GCA_013677275.1 Gossypium schwendimanii | reverse complement strand
AATTATTGCTAGAATAAGCTAAATCAAGTTACCGGGACTCCAAAAACGTAAAGAACATTAAAAACGGGCTTGGGATCACTTACTATAGAGCTTGGAAGCTTGAAAACCCTAACTATGGCTTCCCCCTTGTAAAATTCGGCCCTAGCTTGAAGATGGACAAAAATTGGCTTTTAATTTTGTTTTTAATTCATTTTAATAACTAAATGACTAAAATTCCCTTCACTTAAAAATATCCTATTTCACTTATCTCATGTCCATTTTTGTCCACAATCTAACCAATGGTCTAATTTAATTTAAGGACCTCCAACTTAAAATTTCATAGCAATTGGACACCTCTAACATGTAGAACTCAAATTTTGTACTTTTTACAATTTAGTCCTTCTAACTAAATTGAATGCCCAAACGTCAAAATTTTTGAACAAAATTTTCACGAAATATTTTCGTGAAATTGTAGGCCATAAAAATATAATGATAATAAAATTTTTCCTCTTCAGATTTGTGGTCCCGAAACCACTATTCCGACTAGGCCTTAAATTGGGCTGTTACAAGGACGTTTAGGACCAGCACCCAAAACACAGTAACCCGTAATGATATGTCATTTGTATCCTATATATTCCTAAGGTTCAAACAGGATCCAAAAGTAGGTGAAACTTCGTTGGATATTTCCTAGAGACGTAATGTCATAATACAACATAATAACATTTCATTCAAGCATATTAAAACTTTAATTATATGTACAAACTTACCTCAATCACAAACTAAGAAATACGATCGACTAATCCAAAACTTTTTCCTTTCCCCGATCTAAATCCGTACGATGCTTTTCTTTATCTAAATAATCAATTAAAACTCATTCAAACACCATTCTATTCAATTAGATCCAAAAATCATATTTTGAAAAATTATGTTTTTGCCCTTATAATTTTGACTTCATTACAATTTAGTCCTTAAGCTTATAAAATGAAATTCATGCAATTTAGTGCCAACCCACAATAGTCAAATTTTACTTAAGTCCTTTGCAAGCCCTATATTTCATTTTTTCACAATTCTACCATGAATATTTTTTTATTTTTTAATTTAATCCATAATTGAAAAATTCATCAAAAATCTCTTAATAAAAGTTGTGTATAATACAAAAACCATTCATTTTCTTCCATCAAACATCATAAACAACACATATACATTCATGATAAAACCCTAAACATTTAACAATTTTGCAAATTAGTCCTTGGGCTGCTAGATTAAGCTACAACGACTCCAAAAGCACAAAAATCATTAAAAACGGGACAAAAATGCACTTACATGCACAAGGAGAAAGATGGCTGAATGTTTGAGCTTGGCTATGGCTTCCTTAAGCCCTATTTTTGGTTAAAGAAGAAAATGAAACTTTATTTTAGTTTAAGTTGTTTTATTAATTTACATTTTTAACCTTATTAATTAACATCCAAATTACTTAATTTAATGCCCATATTTTTCCACTTAAATAAAAAATGGTCTAATTACCATTTAAGGCCATTCATTTTCCAATTTCATAGCAATTTGACACGTTTTACTAATAGAACTCAAATTTTGCACCTTATGCAATTTAGTCCTTTTTATCAAACTAAGCATGCAAACGATAAAATTTCTGAACAAAATTTTTATATGACACTACTAACATGATGTAGAAATTAAAATATTAATAAAATAATTATTTCAATGTCAGATTTGTGATCCCAAAACTACTGTTCTGATTTCACTAAAAACGGGTTGTTACAAGCTTGCTTTAGATCCAAATTTAATTGTTTCAAAGCCCAATGAGCTTTATTTTCCAACTCAAGCAGTAAATGACATGCCTTTCTAAAGACTAACCGATAAGGAGTCATTCCTAACAGTGTCTTAAAAGCAGTTCGATAGGCCCATAGAGAATCATTGAACCTTCGAGATCAATCTTTTTTATTAAGTCGAACCACCTTCTCAAGGATACATTTGATCTCACGGTTCACCCATTCAACTTGTCCATTTGACTGTGGATGATAGGTAGTGGCTATTTTATGTTTCACATCTTACATGTCAAGCAACCACTTAAGTCATTTAATTACAAAGTGAGATCCTTCATCGCTAATTATAGCTATAGGAGTCCCAAACCGTGTAAATACATGCTTATGTAGGAATCACATGACAACCTTAACATCGTTTGTTGGGTATGCTTCAGCTTTGATGCACGTGTATATGTAATCCATAGCTACTAAGATATACCTGTTATCATAAGAAGATTGAAGCAAGACTAGATAATTAATGCCCCATACGCCAAATAATTTTACTTCTAAAATGTTTGTCAAGGGCATCTCGTTCTTCTTTGATATGTTTCCGGTCCTTTGGCATCTACCATAATTTTTCACATATTGATACACATCCTTGAACACTGTAGGCCAAAAGAATCTTGCTTGTAAAATCTTCGCTGTAGTGTGGGAACCACCAAAGTGTCCTTACTTTGAGATGAATGACAGTTGTATAGGATCTCATCAATCTCAATTCTAGCTACGCACTTCCTAATTATGTTATCTGCACATTGTTTAAACAAAAATGGATCCTTCCAAATACCGACTATTGTAAAGGAATTTCTTTCTTTGTTGGTATATCATTTCTTGAGTTATTATTCCACATGCTAAATAATTTTCAAAATTAGAAAACCAAGGCATTTGATGAATTCGACTTGCCTTGAAGATATGCTCATTTGGAAAATTTTCATTAATTGGAACAAGTGAATGAGTTACCTTGTTTTCTTCTAACCTTGACAGATGATCAGCTACTTGATTTTCAACATCTTTTTTATCTTGGATCTCAAGTTCAAATTCTTGGAGCAAAAGTATCCATCGAATTAGCCTTAGTTTAACCTCTTTCTTTATGAGCAAGTATTTTATGGCCACATGATCAGTAAAAACTGTGACTTTTGTACATATGAGACAAGAACAAAATTTGTCAAAAGCAAAGAGTTCTTTTTCAGTTATCATGCAATTAAGTTGGGCTTCTATCAAAGTTCTGCTTGCAAAGTAGAGAGGATGAAACACTTTATTTCTTCTTTGACCCAATACAGCTCTAACAGAAAAATCACTTGTGTTACACATCAACTCAAACGGTGAGTTCCAATAAGGTGAAACGGTTATTGAGGCTGAGATTAGCTGACTTTTTAATTCTTCAAAAGCTTCCTATCATGCTTTGTTAAAATAAAAAATAGCATCTTTCTTTAAAAGCATACACAAAGGCTTAGAAATTTTTGAAAAATCTTTAATAAACCTTCGGTAAAACCCAGCATAGCCTAAGAAACTTCAAACTCCTTTTATAATGACTGGTGGTGGTAACTTTTCAATTACATCCAACTTCGATTTATCGACTTCAATCCCATTTCTAGAAATTCTGTGTCCTAAGACAATTCCCTCCTTAACCATAAAGTGGCATTTGTCCCAGTTAAGGACAAGATTTGTCTCATTGCATCTCTTCAATACCATAGCCAAATATTCAAACAAACATTGTAAGTGTTACTAAAAATAGATAAATTATCCATGAAAACCCTAACAAAATTTTCTACCATATCAGTAAATATTGTCATCATGCATCGCTAAAATGTGGCAAGTGCATTACATAAACCAAAAGGCATTCACCTAAAAAAAACTTACCGTACGGGCAAGTAAAAGTTGTTCTGTGGTAGTCAGTTTAACATTTGATCCATAAAAGGCAACAAAAATTGATCCTTATGAGTGACTTTGTTCAATTTTCTATAGTCAATATGAATTCTCCAACCCCTGATCGTTCTCATCGCGATTAACTCATTATGTTCATTCTCGACAATCGTGATTCTACCTTTCTTTCATCCACACTATACCAGAGTTACCCATGAATTATCTGAGATGGACTAGATAATTCCCGCATCTAACCATTTGATAAGTTTCTTTTGAGCTACCTCTTTCATGATCGAATTGAGTCTCCTTTACCCATCGATTCTACCTTTTTCACCTTCTTCAAGGATAATCTTAAGCATACAAATGGAATGACTTATTCCTCGAATATCAACTATGGTCCAACCAATCGCCTTTTTAAATTTCTTTAAAACTTCAACTAGCTACTCCTTTTGGTGTTTTGTTAGTTTTGCTAAAACATTCAAAGGCAAAGTAAAACAATTATCCAAATAAACGTATTTCAAATAGACAGGAAATACCTTAAGTTCAAGTTTGGATGGTTCCTCAATTAGCAACTTCGATTGTGTGAATTCTCAAACTTCTAACTCTAATGGTTCAAACCGTACTGGTTGAACATAATTCCTTAGATTGGCTTCCATCAAATCTATATTTTCATTACCTTTTTCATTTTCCAATGGTTTAGTCCCTAAAGTCTTCTCCTATATGTTCTCTAGAAAAGTGTTCTCCCATTCCATAAAAACTAATGTTTCTAACTCTTCCGTCACTGAACATTCCTTTGTCAGATCAGGAAATTTCATTGCTTTTAGAACATTAAATGTTACCAGATTGTCTTGAACTCTCATGGTGAGTTCACCTTTTTGCACGTCTTTTAACCTTTTTTCTATGGCTAAGAAAGGTCTTCCCGAGATGATCAATAGTTCATTATATGCTTCAAAATCTAAGACAATGAAACTAGTAGAAAAGATAAACTTATCTACTCTTACCAAAATATCCTCGGTATTTCCTTCTATATATGCCAAAGATCGATCTACCAGTTGAAGTATCATAGTCGTGGGTCTTACTTTAGATATTCCCAATAGATTGAAAATAGATTTAGGCATCAAGTTGATGCTTGCTTCTAAGTTGTATAAAGCTTTACCACTGTAAGATTCTCCAATATTACAAGGTATAGTAAAGCTTCTGGGGTCCTTTAGTTTAGGGGGTAGCTTGTTCTGTAAGAACTCACTACACTTTTTCATTAGAGCTACAGTATCATACTTACTAAGTCTCTTCTTCTTGGACATAATGTCCTTCATGAACTTCACATAGTTGGGCAGTCTTTTTTGAAGCCTCCACCAACGGGATGTTGATGTGAAGTTATTTTAGAACATCCAAAAACATTTTGAATTTCACATATTGTTTTTGCTTATGTGGTAGGAATTTTTGAGGATATAAAGGTATTGGAACTTTGGATTGGACTAGACAACTTTTCTGAAGAGATAAATTTGCATCTAAAGAAGATAACTTATCAGAATTCACTAGCTTAGATTTTACCTCGTCAGATTTTGTAAGTTTTGGATCTTTTGGTGCATGAACTTCAACTGTTGATTGACTTTCCTCATTCTCAATAGATTCATATTTAACCACAACTTCCTTGGGTTCTAAATTCTTACCATTTCGTAAAGCAACTACCTTGAATTGTTCTTTACCCAAATTTCTTAAATTTTCTGTATCGCTCGACAAGGCTTTTTACGGTTTATTACGAAGCTTTGTAGCTAATTGACCTATTTGGTTCTCCAAATTTTTAGTGTTGTTGCTTGACTTTGAATTAAGGTGTTATTCTTCAACATGCACATCTTCAACAAACTCTCCAAGCTGTTAGATGATTCAACTTACGGTGGTTTTGGAACTTATTGATTAAACCCTTTGGTTGACTTGGTCTATGTTGCATGTAAGTGTTGTTCAATACATGTCCTTGGTTACTCTAAGAAAATTTTGGATGGTTTCACTATGATGGGCTGTAGAAATTGGACTGTGGTCCTTCTTGAAACACAAAAATATAGACTTTTTCATGCCATTTTAATTCAAATTCATGTAGTTTCGTAGTAATTCTTGTCAAAAAATATAATATAATTATAAAATAATTAAATTTACTTAAATTATTAACATATTTAATTTTGATTAATTTTATAATATATTTTTATAAATTTTGATTTATTTTTCGATAGATTTGCATAAAGGATGAAAATTGGTTTGGCAAACACTGCTAGAAGCTCAAAATCGTGAAACGATTTCTAAAGCATTGCGGAAAATTAATTTTTTAGTCTAAGGCGGTCCAAATTATGAATATTAATACATAATATAATTAATTTTAATTCCTATCCAATTTACTTTGGGTTAAATAATAATTATTAATTGTATTATGGAAAGGAGGCCTAGTTGTGCTAAAATGAAAGACTGATCCAATCGAGCTGCCCAAACCAGTCCAAAATGCTAACCCAATCAGCTCAAATCAGCTAATTTATTGACTTGCAAATCAACCCTTGAAGTCTTCTTGAAATCGCATTCAAACCTCTCCATTAATCTTTTGTAAATTTGCCCCTAGCTAAATATAGTAAGTTGAAATCTTCAACAAATGCTTGAGTGGTGGCTGACCATGGGAGGAGTTAATGAACGCTAATTATTTCCTATTTTTAGCTACCACTCCAAACTATAAATACCCCCTTCACCTATTCATTCAGCACACCCTTTCATTCCACACATCGTTTTCTCTTTTACTTACTTTCTCCCTTCCAAAACCTCAATTTGTTTCCCATTTTCCTTTCTATTTGCTTTGCCGATTTCCTTCTTGGAAAAGAGCCCTTCAACCAACTTTGGTAGAAACATTGAAGTGCGTGTAGAAGCCTCGATTCAACAGAACAAGCAGAGAAGGAAGAGTGAGCTTTGGAGAAACACTGAATTTGATTCTAATTTCCTATCCTTTAACTTTTCTTATTGTTTTCATGAACGTGTCTATGAATATTTGTTATGTTGTTATTCTAAATTTAATTAACATGGCTTAAATTTAATTCGTGTTAGGTCGATTGCATTTCGTATACTTAAGTTATTAAAATCATGTTTGTGTTATTATAGGACTTGGTAAATTGTTAGATTAAGTAAAACCATGATTATGTTATACTTGTATTACAATTGTGAGGTAACTAATGAATTAATTATTAATCATATTGAAATTGTAATTAATTGACACAATACTTAATCAGTGCATGTTTAATCTTCTAAGGTAGCTAGGGGTTAAATTAACGACGATATTAAATGGTACATTAGCCTTGCATAACTTGCAAGATTATTGTGATTAAACTATTTCAATGTAAAAATATATTGTTCATTTAATCTTTTACTTGCTTATTAAAATTGATTAATTTTTTGAATTGGCATAGTAATATGTTCAAGAGATTTGTTAATTTTGTAAGTCTATATGTGCTATAGTTAACAAATTACCAAGTTACCGTGAATTTATTTGTAACAACATGAACATTGTTTTAATAAATTTAAGTTAAGGAATGTAATTGGTCTAACATAATTATGTCATATTGATTAAAATTGTTTTTCAGCAATCGTGCATTGAAATTTTTACCTTTTAATTTTCTTAGTTAATTTACTTAGTTAAAATCTAGTTTTATTAAACCCTTTTCTTTCAAAACAAAAGATTTTCCTTCACCAAAGTGTTTTTAATTGCATTTCATAAATATTTTCTTACACAGTCCCTGTGGGTACGATAACTGGACATTTACTTGTCACTTTATTACTTGTTACAATTGTGTATACTTGCACATTTTCATCCTTGCACCTTGTCGATTTCTGTTTTGGTTTTGGTTCCCTACATAATAAACTGACTTGATATTTGGTGGACAATTCTCGAAAGAATGGTCATCCCCACAATATACACAGGAAACAACATCGAATTGACTTGGTAGTTTAGCTGCAATATGATTAATACCGTTAGTAGTAAACTGTTTCAATATTGAAAAGATAGAAGATACCTGAGCTGAGAGTGAAGTAAGGGCGTCTACTTTATGCACTCTGACTACTCGTCTTCTTGAAGCTACTCGATTTATCGGTCACTGGTAATTTTTACTGGATATTCTCTAGATGATCTATAATCCTCATTATAAGACTTCGACAAGATAGCACCATTCGCAAAAGCATCTACCACCAACTTTGTGTGCGCGTTGAGACCATTATAAAATGTCTCTAACTGAATGCAATGTAGATTCCCATGATGAGGGCATCTATGAAGTAACTCCTTGAATCTTTCCCATGCCTCATATAAGGACTCATCATCCAATTGTTAAAAAGTGGTGATCTCATTTTGCAACTTAGCATTTTTGCTAAGTGGGAAATACTTTACCAAAAAGCACTCAACTAATTCTTTCCATGTTGAAATTGAATGTGGTGAAAACGAATTAATCCATGCTCGTGTTCGATCTCGCAACGAGTACGGAAACAACTTCAATCTTAATGTGTATTTAGTTACACCGGTTATATTGAAGGAATCGCTCACCTCCATGAATAGTCGAAGGTGAAGGTGTGGATCTTTTGTGGGCATACCACTATATTGGCCCATGGTTTGGAGCATTTGAAACATTACTGGTTTCAATTCAAATTAGGGTGCTACGATCTCCTGTTTCCTAATTCCAGAATTTAACTCATTAAAAAGGATCACAGCGTACTGTCTTATGGCTCGACCCCTATCATTAGCAATAAGGATTGTATTATGAACATTGGCGGCTCTATTATCATTAGCAATAAGGATTGGATTATGAACATTGGCAGCTCTATTCCCTTGAACATCATTTTGATTTCCAAGGTCTATTTCAGCGGCTTTTCTTTGGGCTATTCTTTCTCGTCTTTTTTATCTAAATGTCTACTCAATTTCAGAGTCTACTGGTAATAAATCAATGATTTGATCTATGCTCATAAACACCTGAAAATAAAATCACAAAAAATAAAAAAATAAAAAAAATAAAGAATTAATTAGTAATGTTAGAAATAAAATAAAATAAAAACCAAATTACAAAGAATAATTTCACAAAAATAATTAAGGCAACAGTCCTCGACAACGGTGCCAAAAACTTGTAACGCATGGTTTGTACAAATGTACACAGTCGTTTCAAGTAACAAGTAAAAGAGTTATCGTTTCCACAAGGAATGTGTATGTTAATCAATTAATTGTAAAATTAATACTAGCAATTTGGTAAGAAAACATAATATTATAGAGGTGGCTAATTGTTAAATTAAATTAAATAATCTAAATGCAAAGTGATCCCTAATACAAATTAACCTAAATGAAATGTATACAATAAAATGAATGAGATAGACTTAGCAACAAATTCATAAACTTTAACAATCAATAACATGAATAGGCTAGAATAATTACATCTATCAACTTACTTCATTTTTATCATTTTTAATAATACTCCGGAAAATATTCCATGACAACTCGATCTTTCATAAGCGTGAAACCAATATTAAGTCTTTTTCGAATCTTTTACTTAGAAAAACATGTATATTATTTATCATATTTAACTAAGGGTTTCTTAAAATTCATGTGAAGTAACAAGGACGGGCTAAGTATGAAACAATTTAATCACATAAACTTAACAACTATGCAAGATAATAGAGCTCTCTCGAGTTATTATGAACCTTTAATTTAGTCGGGCTAGGATCTAAATTAAGCATGCCCTTTTCAATTATTACGTCCATTAGTTGTCGTCTGGCTAGGACCGCTCAACTAATTCTAATGCATTGAATCACATATGAATGATATACATGCTTGAGTTTAATTGAAAACATGAATGATTGAGGCATAGAATATCATAAACGCAACTTTATTGAATTAATGCAATCATTCTAGCGAAACAAATTTAAGCTACCATTGTTGATGAGAAGATAAAAAAACAAGTTTCAAACATGATTAAAATCAAAGTAACAAAGATAAGGGAGAATAAACTCTAATTGATTCGGTAGTCTTGTAGAATTTGATCGAAATAGCTTCCTCCAATCCTTGTGTTTGCTCATTTGCAAGTTGCTTCTCAATGTGGTCGACCAAGAGAGTACCTACTCATGGATTTGCTGGCAAAAGGAAGGGGAAAATATGGATGCCAATGCATGGAAAGAAAGAAAGCAAATGGGATAATGAAATGAGTGAGAGATGAATGATGTTTGAGAAATAAGGGATGATAGATATGAGGAACGAGAGTAGGTATTTATAGTGAATGTTGGTAGGTGAGTTTACCAAAAATAGTGTGTTGAATCCCCCAATTTACTCACTTGTTTGGCCAGCCACACATTGTGGAAGGAAGTGGTTTGTTGGTTGCTTGATTTAAGCATGAAATCATGCTTGAATCAAACATGAGTGTAGATAGTTTCAAGGGCAAATATTGTGGCCTATTTTCTGGTTTATTTGCAAGTGTAGGACCTCCAATAAATCCCCCTAACTTATTTTTGGTTGCTCACAAATGCTTTCCTGAATTGGACTTGTTCTCCCTAGTTTGCACGGTTTGGTGACCCAATTGTTTACCAGCCTTGTCCATCAATTGATCCATCTTCAATTGGATCAAATCAACTTCTTCATGACCCGTTTTTCATGTGCTTATTGTCCATATAGAGTGAATTTAGGCATGTCCATGTAACTTTATTTTATAAAAAGATCAACACAATTTCCTTTGTCCAATTGCATTAAATAATATCAAGATTAATATGTATCATAAAATAATTAAATTATGCATAAATTTAACACAAAATAGTATAAAATTAACTTTTTTATTAAATCATGCATATTACTGAAATACAAACAAAATTCACCCAATTAGTGATCAATTACTCGAAATTAATATTATTTTTAAGTAAAAAGGTGCCAAAAACAACTATAAAAACTCTATAAAAATTAGAATTTTCAAACATCTCCAGCTTTAAGATAAATCCGAGACTTAAACAAACATTACAATCCTCTTCTGCATTCACCTATACTCATCCTTATCATTTAGTATCAAATTTGGGCATTTTAGGTGTTCTGTTTGTTGTTATAAACTGATTTCCAACAAACAGTCTCAAAACAATTTTTTTACCCAGAAAGTTTTCAGAAAAAAATATTTTTCAGTAGGTAAACATTTTTCAAATGATCTAAAATTTTACATACTATTTCTTAGCACTATATTAGAATATAAAAAATTATTTCCCACGAAAAAAGCTATCCAAAAAGTGCAAAAAATAGAAAAATATGAAAAAAAAACTAAAATAAAAATATTAAATGGGTTAAATTTTGTGCAAAAAATTTCCAAATCAAATATAAAATATTTGAGGAGGCTCCATTTTAACTTTCATGATTTTTAGTAATCCGGAACATCTTGAACAAAGTTTGTGAAGTTGCTTTGCAATTTGTCGAGTTTTCAGGTTTTAAGAATTTTCATTGACTCTTAGCCTTAGGTTTTCATTTATTTTTTGCTTTTTGTTGTTCTTTTTATGTATTCTAACACTTTATTATTTCTTTTGTTAGTAGGTTATAGCATGTTGCACATTCCTTTTTTCGTGCAACACAATTCTTTGCTGTCTAGTCAAGTTTAGACTTCTAGTGTTACTAGGTTTGCTTTAATAGTTTGATTACATTCTGATTAGATGAATGCGAAAGAGAATCGTAAAGTTTGTTCAAGTCACAGATTTTTCTTAGAGCTCTAAACATTTGGAAAGAAACTTGAATTTTGCCACAACCTGAAACATAATCAAATCCAAGACAAATAAAAATAAATAAATAACTAAAATAAATAAATAGAACAATAAATCAAATATTGGAACAATAAAAAAAATAAAGAAGATAGATGGAAAATATAGAACGTGATATGTAAAAGTCCTAAGAAGCCTTGAAAACATGAAAAATTTACAATCCCCTTCAAACGACTCTAATTTTCCCTCCATAATAAAAACCTTGAAAAAAAAAAGTTTGAAGATGATCTTCATAATCTAAAAAGATTGTTAAAACTCTTCTAAAAGGAACTCAAGAGAAATTCTTGAAACGAAAACTCAAAAAGAATTTATTGACTCAAAAGAGAAGTTGAATAATAATGAATTGATTTATTTGTGTATAATGCAAATGCCTATATATAATCTAGCTAAATAAATCTAAATAAAACTCTTAAGTATACTAGAACACTAAATAATCCAAACAAGTAGTTTTAAACTAAACTTTCTTCTTGACATAAAACTTATTAATAACTTCAACTATTTAATAATTGTTAAAATTTTGGAATAATAAAATAATAAGAGGTGATAAATACAATATTAAACTCATATAAAATAAAAATTTAGCCCAAAACCTGAATCCAATAAAAGCCCGAAACTCATAATTCCCGTCATAATCCTATCTACAAATTTTACTCGCACAGTCTTCACAAAAACGATCATAACTTGAGCTTCTGAACTCAAAATCAAGTGATTCAAAGTGTGTTTCGAAGATAAGAGGTAGATCTTCAAACATCATGCAGAATTTTAACCCAAAAATGCTTGGATCCCTCCAAAAAGTCTTTACAAGTCTTCTAATTTCCCAAACTTGAAAATTGATAGCTTCGGTGAATGAAATTTAATAAATTTCACCCCATCTGTGCATGTATCATGGGAGATAGAACACAAATTTTTTCCATAACTTTGCATCCCAAAAGAGAAGAATGAATCGGATTGATGAATTGGAGAACGAATTAGGACAAGCAACCATGGACCAATAAGAGATGGCAGAAGTGGCGAAGAGGTACTTTGAAAATATTTTGTTTTTAAGAGGTGTTGGCAATCTAGACTATATTCTTTCTGGTATGGAAAATTGCATCACGATGAGTATGAATCAGAGGCTGACTACTGAATATACAATGGAATAAATTGTTCTTACGTTAAAAAGCATGGGGCCGACAAAGGCGTCTGGAAGCAATGGATTTCCAACATAACTTTTTGAAAGTTTTGGCATCTTGTAAAGCATGAGGTGGAGGAGTTTTGTCTCAATATTCTAAATAAAAGGAGCTTCTTTGAAGGATTTAATTTGACAAATATAGTTCTTATACCATATTAAGTTGTTAAAAGTAACTTTTTCTCAAAAGTCTATACCTAGTTGTTTGGAATAATTTATGTACAATAAATTTGTTCCATTAATTCTAGAACAATAAGAAATTTTTTGATATACTTATTAGGGATATATAGTTCAATAGCAGAAGATTTAATTGCAACTCAAGTGGCCAGTTGATGAAATTTGATCTCGCCCTTACATATTACCTTTCCCTTAGAAGTCTTTACCTTTCTGCTATATTTAATTTTACGCAAATAAAATATTTTCATTTTCATTCTCAAATATTAAAACCATTTATCCTCTTTCTAATCAAGGGTCTTCAGCTCAGTGGTGGAGCATTTGGTTGTAGATCAAGAGGTTACCAGTTTGGACCCGATTTGGCTCTCAAGAAATTAATTTTTATCAAATGTTTATACCCTCTTGCTTTATATAATATAGGTCATTGGCAGAGCGTTTGACCTCTTTATTCAAACGTAATTAAGTCATTGAAAGTAACTTTTTCTTAGAAGTGTATGCCTAGTGGTTTCGAATAATTTATGTACAAAAAAACTTACTCCGTTGATGCTAGATCAATAATACATTTTTTTTATATACTTATTAAGTATTTATAGTTTAATAGCAGAAAATTTATTTACACGTTAAGAGGCCACTAGTGGAAATTTGATTGCACCCTTAGATATTACCTTTCCCTTAGAAGTTTGTACCTTATTTTTATATTTAATTTTAGTTAAAAAAAATTGTCCTTTTCATTCTCAAATATTAAAACCATTTATCCTCTTGCTTATCAAGGGTCTTTAGCTCAGTGGTGGAGCATTTGATTGCAGATCAAGAGGTCACCGGTTCGAACCTGATTTTGCCCTTAGAAATTATTGTTTTTTCTCAAATGTCTATACCCAATTGCTTTATATAATTGATCTACAGAGATTCTTGTATCGTTAATAATGAAGTCATGAAAACACTTTTCCGTTCATTCATTGAGGGTCTATAGCTCACTGGAAGATTGGTTAACCTCTTCATTCAAACCAAATTAAGTCGTTAAAAGTAACTTTTTCTTAGAAGTCTATACCTAGTGGTTTTGAATAATTTATGTACAAGAAAACTTGTTCCATTAACGCTAGAACAATAAGACATTTTCTGATATACTTTTTCTGGATTCATAGTTCAATAGCAAAATATTTAATTGTAGGTCAAGAGGTCACTAGTGGAAATTTGATCTCGCCCTTACATATTACCTTTCCCTTAAAAGTTTGTACCAATTTGCTATATATAATTTTTGGCAAATAAAAACTTATTATGTTAATTCTCAACTATTAAAACCATTTATCCACTTCCTGATCATGGGTCTATAGCTTAGTGGTAGAGCATTTGACGTCAAATTAAGAGGTCAATGGTTCGAATCTGTTTCGGCGCTTAGAAATTATTTTTTTAGCAAATGTTTATACCTAGTTGCTTTATATAATTTATCTATATAAAATCTTGTTTCATTAAAACAAAAGTTTTAAAAACATGTTTTTCATTTATTCATCAAGGGTCTATGGCTCATTGGAAGAGTGTTTGACCTCTCGATTCAAGCCTAATTAAGCTGTTAAAAGTAACTTTTTCTCAGAAGTCTATACCTAGTTGTTTTGAATAATTTATGTACAATAAAACTTGTTCCATTAATGATAGAACAATAAGACATTTTTTTATTTACTTCTTAGGGATATATAGTTCAATAAGAGAAGATGTAATTGCAAGTCAAGAGGTCACTAGCAAAAATTTGACAGCGCCCTTAGAAATTACTTGTAACACCCCAAACCCAGCCTAGGAGTTATGGTCGAATTTGACAGTGTCACATTGATGTGTTTAGCGTAAAACTTGTTGTCGTTGAAATCTTTAAAATCAATTAATCATTTTGTTATTAAACGGTGATTCCAAAACGGTTTGTTTATTTCCAAGTGTGCATCATTAAAAGATAATCACTTTTAAAATGTTATAAAATTTCCAAAATCTTATTTATTGCAAAAGTTATTTTTTTCAGAAATGTTGCAAAAACGTGGGGTCTTTGAAAATAGTTACGTTTTGAAAGTCTGTCTTTTCCTACAACTAGTAGTTTATATCAAACTAAATAAATAAAAACCCTAATTTAAAGTTTATAACTTTAAAGAGGCCTTTTTACA
>JABFAF010279937.1:1836-17212 GCA_013677275.1 Gossypium schwendimanii | reverse complement strand
ATTAATATTATTTATTTATTAATATTTTTGAAAAAAAATTAGAATTATTGTAAAAAATTTTAAAAGTACTAAAATTATATTGAGATAGATGCGCTTGACGACAGAATCATTCCTCACTTAAGAAATATTTGTTTCTGTCATGTTAGCCAAATTGGGAAATGTACTTTCATGTGTCGACGTTCATTTCCTTTTTTATTGGACATTGATGACCGGAGACCCATGTATTTAATCTCTCATGTGGTGAAGGGACAATAACATTGGAAGATGTAACCTTATTAATGGGCCTTCTGATAGGTGGGTATCTAGTAACGGGAATTTCTAAGTACAATTGGCAAAGATCTTTGTTCCAGCACTGGGAACAAGTACCAACTATAAGTTTGGTTTTAATCGGCTTCAGATTAAGTTAACATGGTTGAAGAGTCGCTTCAAGTATCTCCTGTAGAATCCAACACCTGAATAGATTCAATGTCATGCTAGAGCTTACATTATTTAATTGATTGGAGGTGAGAATATGTCAAAATATAATGACAACAAAATTCATGGTATGTATCTCTTATTGTTAACTAATTTCCAAACTATTGGATTGTACAAGTAAGGGTCTATAGTTTTGGCATGCCTATATAGAACATTATATAAGGTAAATGATTACCTTGTGATTTTATAATCGTGGGGTAGTATTAATTTTCATAGATAACACGTATTCCATTGAGAATCTCAAATTCTCTCTTGCTAGAATGTAATTAGAAGCATATGTTATAAAGCGTATTACATTTTAAACATTTTATATTGTTAATAACTAGTTGGACTTTTAAGACCCGACCCGAACATTCCATTGAATCAAAGTTAAGGTTTGATGCTGTCCTTAGTTTTGTTTTCTTTAAGATTGCACCATCTAACTAAAGCTATAAATTATTAATCCACTAAATGGATTAAAAAATAATTCTTTTATAAAAGAATAAATATTAATTTATGGTCCTTATAATTAATAAATTTAGGTAACAGTTTCTCAAGTGTGGTCTTCCACGTGTTTCATATGCAACCACAAAATATTAAATTACAACCGTAAAGTTTATTTAATATATATGTTTTAATATGAGAAAAAAGGTAGTGTATTAACATAATTAGATAGTGGTAGGTATCTTATTTTGTGTAGTTACAGTGTTATTTTATAAAATATTAATTTTGCTCATAAATTAATTAATTATTCAAAGAAATTCAATAAATTCAATTACAATAATAAAAACCCATAAATGTGATTTTTGTTTATCTCCGGATTGCTCTAAAAATATTTAGATCAAATATAACTTTTAAAGACTAAAATATTTAAATTCAATAATCATTTACTACAAACAAATTGATTAATAACAGAGGAGAAAAAGAAGAGGTAAGAGTGTTGACCTCTTAAGAAACTAAGATGATTTTATTTACAAAATAGGAAAAAAGTTAAAAGAAAATAAAACCCTAAAATGCACATGAAGGAAAAAAAAAATAGGAAACCACGTATATGGATTCAACAACTCAAATGGTAATGAGAGTAGAAATATTAGGTTATTTTACAAAGGACGCGCTATTGTAAGAGAAAAACAAACATAAAAAATAAGCCCCACCCAAAAGAGGGTNNTTTTTTTAATGCAAAAAAGTTACGTGAGTTAATAACTGTATCTGTAATGCTCCTACCAAACGTGGTGTTAAAGTCATAGCTAAAGTTATAGCTAGATGATTTTGTAGATCTGGTTGTGTTGGTTAAAATTTTTGTATATCAATTAAAATATTTTATGATATAATATTATTTACCCATAAATTTTAATGGTTTAAATCAATGAAAATGTAATTTAAGATGAGTATAAATTATAATCCAATATTTTACCATATTTTATTTAGTTTTAATATAATAGTAAAATATTTTTTAAGCCAATTAAAAAAATTAAAATAATAAAATATTATTTATCTATATATTTGAATGGTTTAAATTGCTAAATTTTGTCCTACATTATCTATTTAAATACTTTATTTAGTTTTGATATAATAATGCGTTGCATTTAAAATTGTTATCTTTTTATGGAAAATCTATGTAAGTCCTGCCGTGGAGAAATGGCAAAAAGAATTCAAGGAATGGGTTCAGTTTGTATTTTGTGTAACTTTTAGGAGGAAGCATTCAATCATTTATTCATGCAATGCCCCTTTACAATAGCAGTATGGTTCGGATTGATAGAGGAAGAATTAGAAACAAACAAATGATTTTCAAATCCAAATTCAGTTACACTACGTGGCTAAAATATTCCCAGGTTGTTAGCATCCATAGTACACTGTTATTACCATTTACCGTCTGTTTTACCACCTCTCCTATAGTATTATAAATAATTGTCTCTGTAAACGTTGTAGATATGGGGTTTCTTCTTCAATAATATTTCAATGCATTTTTCTTGTTTCCTTAGCTTAACAGCTTGATAGTTCACTGCTTGGTTATTATGGTATCAGTAGCCACTGCCTAGCAGCTCCTCCGGTCCTCTCTTACCCTTCGCACTATGTCTGACTCCGACAATGAGGACTCTATCCTCGCTCCCACCCCTCACCCAGCCAACCCACCTCAACCCTTCACCAACAAACGGATTAACATCCGCCTCGATGACTCCAACTTCCTTCTATGGAAGCAACAAGTTCTTTTAACCCTTTGCAGTCATGACTTGGAGGATTTTCTTGACAGTACCATTCCTCCTCCACCAAAGTTTTTAACCCTTGCCTCTGGTGAACAAACTCGTAACCCCGCATATAAACACTACCTTCAGCAGGACTCTAGCCTCGCTTCTTGGCTTCTGTCCAACGTCGGCCCTGATGTTCTCCCTCGTCTTGTCGGGGCAGACACAGCCTGTGCCATCTGGGACTGTCTCCTCCGATTATTCTCCAAGCTCTCCACCACCAAGATGATGCACTTGCACTGCAAACTCCGTGCTATGAAAAAGAATCACCTTTCAATGGCCCAATACCTTGCCCAGATAAAAGATATTACTGACACTCTTGCGGCGTGTGGCAACCCAGTCTCCAAACTTGAGCACATCGCCACCATCTTGAACGGCCTACCCACAGAATTTGATTCCTTTGTTGCCGTTATCACTGCCAGCCAGTAACCGTACACTCTTGATAGTGTTGTTTCCGTTCTCACCGACACTGATACTCGCCTTAGAGATCCCATTCGATTCCCTATCTCCATCAACACAACTCAGTATCACCCTTTTTCTTCCCCAAACCCTATCACCTACACCGACCCAGCTATCTCAGCCTCACTTTTCAATTCTCAAGCCCAAATCTACCCTCAATCCACTACAGCCCATATTACATCACCTGTCTCCTCACACTCAGCACATTATTCACCGAACCCAACCTTTCCCAATCAACAATCCTTTCCCTCGACTACTTTCTCCCTGGCTCCTCCTCGCCCATCTAACCCGTCCTCTTCAACTCGCGGCCGTCGCGGTGGTTATTCCAACCCTAACAATCGGCCACAGTGTCAATTGTGTGGGAAAATAGGTCACTTGGCCGATCGTTGTTGGGATCGATATAATGACTCACATTCGTAGCAACCTCGACCGACTCGTCCTTCTCCTTCGAATCCCTCTGTCAACTACACCATCCTCTATGATAGCAACGGTAATATGTACTCCTCCGAAGGGTACACTCCTTATGCTCACTCTGGGTCGTCTGTTACGGCTACTGTTCAGCCCTCCGGTATGTCGCAGACTTCTTTACCTACTCAAGCCAACACTGTTACAGCCCCCACCTTGAATCTCTCCTCTCAGGCTTGGTACCCCGATTCAGGCGCAACGCATCACATAACAAATGACCTCTCTAATCTTTCTCTTGGGAATTTCTCTCCTGGCTCGGGTAAGGTTTCTGTTGCCAATGGGAATACATTACCTATTACTTGTGTGGGGAAGAACTCACTGCACACTGCCTCCAAAGTATTATTATTTGATCAATTATTGCATGTTTATCATATTACTAAGAACCTAGTCTCTGTGTCTAAGCTCTGCCGTGATAATGATATTTTCTTTGAATTTCATTCTGCTCACTGTGTTGTTAAAGATGAGCACACAGGAGCCACTTTACTCCATGGCATTGAGCAAGATGACCTGTACAGATTTCTTGAACCAACTTCAAAGGTGTTCCCAGTATCTGCTGCGACCTTTCAGTCCGAAGTTGCTAATCACGATACCACTTACTGGCTATGGCACCGTAGACTAGGACACCCTGCACCTGAATCACTTGCTACTGCTATGCGAGTTTGTAATAAACCAGTACCTAGACTGAGGAAAAACTTACTCTATGTTGCTTGTCAGCTGGGTAAAAATCATAGACTTCCATTTCAACCATCTACCACTGTTTATACCAAACCATTAGAACTTGTTGAAATTGATCTGTGGGGCCCAGCACCTGTTCAGTCTAATGGCTTTCTTTATTATATGTCCTGTATCGATGCATACAGCAGAAATTGTTGGCTATACTTGTTGAAATCTAAAGATGAAGCTCTTACTGCATTCTAATTGTTTAAGACACTTGTTGAAAAACAACTAAACACCAACCTTCTTGCTGTTCAAACTGATTGAGGTGGGGAGTTCAGACCCTTCCTCCAACTCCTTGCTCAACATAGCATACAACATTGAATCACCTGTCCACATACTTCTCAGCAGAATGGAATAGTTGAAAGGAAACACAGGCACATAGTAGACCTTGGACTTACCTTACTTGCTCAAGCCTCCATGCCTATAAAGTTTTGGCCAGAAGCCTTCCAGACTGCCGTATATTTGATTAACAGACTTCCCACCAAAGTTCTTCAAGGGGATACTCCACACTCTACACTTTACTCTACATCTCCGGACTATGATTTCCTTAAAGTCTTTGGCTGCCAATGCTTTCCATATTTGCGGCCTTATCACAATCATAAGCTGAGTTTCAGAACTGAGCCATGTACCTTCATTGGCTACAACCCAAACCATCTTGGTTATAGATGCCTCTCTCCATCTGGCCGAATCTACATCAGCAGACATGTAAAGTTCAATGAACATGTCTTTCCTTTCTCTGCTGCCCCAGCATCTACTACTCAACCCACAACTGACACATATATATCTCCTGCATTACCTATTTTTGGGTCCTTTAAGCCACATGTACCTCCTACATCACTCGATCACAGGCAGCCCACTCAACCCGCAACTGTCCATTTTCCCTCTCCCACTCCGCCTACTATTTATCCCTCTGAGCAGCCTACCATTGCTACTACTGCTCATCCTGCACCAACTAACCTTAATACTCACGGCATGACCACCCGAAGCAAGTCAGGTATCTTCAAACCTAGAATCCTTACAGTTGCTAGTTGTGATCAAGAACCATCTGATATTTATGCTGCCATGAACACTCCTCACTGGAAAGAAGCAGTTTTAGCTGAATATAATGCTCTACTTCACAATGACACATGGTCTCTTGTCCATCTACCAAGTAATAGGAAAGCTATTGGATGCAAATGGCTATTCAAAACCAAGAGACACCCTGATGGCTCAATTTCTAGATACAAAGCTCGCCTTGTAGCTAAAGGCTACTCTCAAGTTCCAGGATTTGATTTTCTGAAAACTTATAGTCCAGTTGTCAAAACCCCTACCATTAACATCTTCATATCTCTTGCTGTCTCCAATTCGTGGCCTCTCCGATAAGTAGACATAAATAATGCTTTTTTAAATGGGGAACTTCATGAAGATGTGTATATGTCTCAGCCACCTGGCTTCGAAAAACTGGCAGCAAATGGAACAACCTTAGTATGCAAACTTAACAAGGCCTTGTATGGGTTAAGACAGGCACCAAGAAACTGGTTCTATAAACTCAAACAATTTCTGACCTCTATTCAGTTCACCTCGTCAAAGGCAGACTCATCCTTATTTTTGCACAAACATGCTGGTGTTACAACCTTACTCATTGTCTATGTGGATGATATTCTCATTACAGGAGGTTCACCTGCCTTCATAGACTTTGTGGTCTCTCAACTTCATGCAAAGTTCTCTCTTAAGGATCTTGGAGAGTTAAAACTCTTCCTTGGTATAGAAGTTCACAGGTCCACCACAGGTCTTCTTCTTAATCAGAAGAAATACATTCTGGATGTTCTTGGCAGGGCTGGTATGCATGAAGCTAACACTGCAAGTACTCCAATGGCAGCATATCCCAAACTTTCCAAAGCTGAAGGAAATCTTTTTTCTGATCCAACTCTCTATAGGAGTGTGATTGGTGCACTACAGTATATATGTCACACTCGTCCTGATATTAATTTCAGTGTCAACAAGGCTGCTCAGTACATGCAACAACCCAGAGACACCCACTGGACTGCAGTTAAAAAAATCTTAAGATACTTACGAGGTACTCTTGACTATGGACTGTGGTTTACAGCAGACAAATCCATGAATCTCACCATGTACTCAGATGCAGACTGGGGAAGCGATACAGATGACAGACGATCTACCTCAGGCTATTGCCTCTTTTTAGGCGCAAATCTCATCTCCTGGAGTTCCAAGAAGCAAAGGGCAGTCTCCAGGTCAACAGCAGAAGCAGAATATAGATCCCTCGTGATGCTGCTTCTGAACTCATGTGGGTCCAAGCAATTCTTGCTGATCTTGATGTGCATACAGCCAATGTGTCAAAAATCTGGTGTGACAACACTAGCACTGTTGCTATGGCTGCAAATCCGGTTCTTCATTCCAAAACAAAACATGTGGATCTGGACCTTCATTTTGTAAGAGAAAAAGTTATGGCAGGCAAATTCCAAGTCAACTATGTGCCAGCAAATCGTCAAATCGCAGATGCCCTTATAAAACCTCTGCTGCTATCTACCTTCTGCAGTCAACGCTCGAAACTACGTGTGCTTCCTTCAACTACAGCTGCCACTTTCGCAAAGAAGGAAGGAAAAGAAGCAGGGTGAATGATAGAGGAAGAATTAGAAACAAACAAATGATTTTCAAATCCAAATTTAGTTACACTACGTGGTTAAAATATTCCCAGGTTGTTAGCATCCATAGTACACTGTTATTACCATTTACCGTCTGTTTTACCACCTCTCCTATAGTATTATAAATAATTGTCTCTGTAAACGTTGTAGATATGGGGTTTCTTCTTCAATAATATTTCAATGCATTTTTCTTGTTTCCTTAGCTTAACAGCTTGATAGTTCACTGCTTGGTTATTACGGATCAAATCTAAGACTAAGAATTGACAATTGGAATGATTGTGATATTAGATGTTTGATATTGGAACAATTTGTTTTTCAATGGTATTAGAAACAGTAGTTTTGGGACCGAAATTCCAACAAGATAGTCAATAGATATATTTAATTAATATTTATGAGTTAAATATAGTATACTAGTGAATCGTGATTTAATATATTTTATTAATTAGTCTGTTAGTTAAGGTACAAATGGTTTTTGAAAATTAGGTATAGAGACGTTGTTTCTTTAAACCGAACTCGTGAATATTTTTATTAAATATTTACGGATCTGTTATATAGGTGAATTAGAGTTTGGTCCAAAAATTTTAGTGATTGGATGGTTAATTAAGGAAAAAAGACTAAATCGTAAGAATAGTAAAAGTTAATTGGCATTGGATTTTATTAATTAAGAGGCTTAAATTGTTAAAGTGGGAGGATTTATGAGGCAAATATACCCTTTTTATTTTGGTTGCACGGTTAATGCTTGAATTTTGTTTAATTTATGTGTTAAAATTTTTTATTATTAAATAAAAGTATATGTATTTTAAACATAAAAGAATTAGAAAACACAAAAACATTTTTCATTTTCTTCTTCCACGAAAAATGAAACTTGAAAATTACATTGCTGAACATCAAGGTTCAGCCAACTTAGGGTCTTCGCATGGTAATGTTTTCTAAGCCAAATTTTCGTAATTTTTATGTTTTTGAGATTATTGCAACTTACTCTAGCTAACTCGTATCTCTGTTTTCAAAATTGTTAAAGATTTCTAAAGTTTCCATTGATGAAAATTAAAGTTTTTGATGTTTAATCGTTTAATTATAAACTTAGATATGCTTAAAGATTAATTTGTTAAGTAAATTTTGTTAGTTTTGCATATAGGGACTAAAATGAAAAGTTGATGAAATTTTTATGAGATTTCTATAAATTTAGGTTTTTGAGAGCTGTAGAAGGACATAATTGAAATTAGAATAAAAAACGAAGTTTAATTGTTAAAGTTATAATAGTTTTGGTTTTAGGGACTAAATTGAATAAAATGTAAAAGTTTAGAGAGAATTCTACTAATAAAATTAAACTAATATATACTTATCATAGGATGATATAAGATGTTTGGAATTGATAAATTGAATTGAATTGTTGAATAGATCCGAAATTGAACCAAATTGAAGATAATCGAGGAAATGACAAAATTTGTTGATTAGTCCTTAGAAAGTTGTTTGTTTACTGTCTTGGCCAAGTAAGTTCATACAATATGTTTGTGTTAAATTTTTATGCATTTAGAATTATAATTGTAATTATTTTTAATTGAAATTTTAATTGTTTATGATTCAATACAAAAACGTGAGATAGAGAATTAAATTGAATACGATGAATTACAAATTGAAATTATTTTGGAATTGACCTTAAATTGGACTAAAATAAGATATTTTAGGTGATGAAGTGATGATCTGATGAAATGAGCTGACTTGATTTTATTTAGACTAGTTGATAGTGATAAGGATTAAATTGAATATATATGAAAGTATAATATAATGTTATAATGTGAAATGGAATCGGTAGTGTTATGTGATATGCTATCATATTGAGAATTAATGATTGGTTGATGAAATTATGTAATGAAACTGAGAAACTGTCACCCTATTAATTGTTTGGGCAAAGTCAAATATAGTTGGCATACTATAGGATAGGAAGAGTTCAGGGTTATATGACTATATGTCAAGCAGTGTCGGGCACCCCATTTGTCAGTTATATCAACCAATGATGGGTAGATCTATTTTTCAATTTTACCAACCAACGCAGGGTGCAACTTATCATTTTCGGATCTATCTGATAGGTACTGGGTGTCAAATTGGTGCGTTAGTTGGATTCGCGTATCTGTCTGAGTCCGAGTCAAGTTAATAAGGAAATATATAATTTAAATGGAATAAATGATATTCAGATTGATTTGATTCGATGATCAGATGATACATATGCATATTGAAAATTGGTTATACAAGCCTAGGGGGACAATATGGAAACGTGACAAAACGATGAATGTGAATCGAAATTCGTATTATGAAACGAATTAGTAATTGACATTAAATTGGAAATTGATATATATATTTGGTATAAAGATGAATTGATATGATACGAGTATAAAGTTCATATGGTTTAATAAAGATTGGATTGAGAATTCAAACAATAAAATAAAATAATGATTGCCATTATATTAAAATTGGATGTATTGTTGACAACAAAACGAAATGATACGATATAATCTTTAGATTGATTGATTGAAGCTTGGATATATTGATACATGTGTATCATTGAGACTTTTAGTTGTATTTGTGAATTGAAATATTGATTGGAATGTTGTGAATAGTATTGAGTTGTTGATTTCCATGCGATTAGAATTAAAATTATTTGAAATGCTAAATGTTCAGATTATTATATGAATTGGTTATGGGATGAACTCACCTTGTTGATATAGAATTGTCAGATTTAGGCAAAATCGTCAAGTTGAATAACTTATTGTATAAATTCATAAAATGAGGTAATTGGTTATTTTAATAGTTGTAAACTTACTAAGCATTTGTAATGCTTACTCCCTTGTTTCCCTTGTTCTTGTATATTGTCGACTTGTGGAACGTGTCATACAGATTGTCGATAAATTCACACTATCCCAGTATTGATTCAGTAGTCTTTCTATCGTTTATAACTCGGTTTTGTGGCATGTAAATAAGCGATTCATTTTTAGTATGTAACAACCCGAATTTAGTGGTGTCAGAAATAGTGGTCTCGAGACCATGACTACAATGAGTGAGTTATTATTTTAATATTTATTTAATGTCTATAGGGTTAATTTAAGGTAGTATTAAATTTTCGTTAAGAAATTTTGAAGTTTAAATGGTTAATTAGGTAAAAAGGACTAAATTGAAAAAGGTGCAAAAGTTGAGTTATATTAGTTAAGTGGATTAAATAGCTTTAGCAAGGTGAATTAAGGGATTTATATAGTAAATATACCACATTTAAAGTTAGTGGATATGCATGGATAGGTTTTATTGTAAATCATGTGAATTTAAAAAGTTAAAATGGTAAGTTAATAACTAAAACTAAAATAAGCTCTCCAAAATCAAACAACCATTAGAAAGGGGTGAGAAGCTTTTGGTCATAGTGTTCTTCCTTGTATGATAAGCTTTTGTGACTTGTTTTTAATGATTTTTATGTTTTCGAACTCGTTTTAGCTTAATTTACTTAGCCCGGGGGTTAATTTGCAAAATTTTTAAAGGTTGAAGGACTTGCCATGATTGATTTTGAATGTGTTTTGATTTTAATTGATAGATTATTAAACTTGGTTGTTAAACAAATTTGTTTTGTTAAGTTATTTTTGATGAATTTAGGGTTAATGATTAATTTGTTAAAAGTATAAAATTCCTTGAGGTTAATGTGAAATTTTGGTGAATATGGGTTGTTTAAGACCCCTAGTAAAACCGGCTAGCATGTTTTAGTTAGAAAAATAATGAATTTGCAAGTTAAGAGTTTAAGGACTAAATTGTAAGAAAGTTAAAGTGTTGGGGGTAAACTTGTAAATTGATGATGGAAGGGTTTAATTGCATAAAACTACTTGTTAGAATGTTGGAATTATAATAATTGAGTTAAATTATTATTATTTAGATCAAGAAAAAAATCAACCGAACTTGAATCGGGGAAAAAGGAAAGGCGAAAGTCTCGGATTAACTTTCAACTCAGCTGTAACAATTGTGGTGATTGAGGTAAGTTCATATAGTGATTAAAATTGCCATTTGATGTTTTGAATGAGTTATTTTAAATAATTATGTTATTTTGATCTTGATTTGTAGTTTATTCGGTAATTGATATGGTGGATAAAGTTGTAACATTAGTATACTTAAAATTGGTATTTGAAAAATGTATATTTCATGAAGCTTGTGTGGAACGGTATTTGAAAAATGTATATTTCAGCCATATGACACACACGGTCTGGCTACATAGCCGTGTGTCACTTTTTATTTTAGGTGCAGGTTATACACGGTTTGGCACACAACCTGCGACACAGTCGTGTGACCCAAGTCAGTTACTTACACAGTTTGAGACACAGGTTGGGACACAACTGTATGTCCCACTGTTCGAATGCCCGTATGGTCTGGGCTATGCCACACGGCTTGGCCACACGACCATGTGGCCCCTGTTTATAAAATTTTCATCTTTTTTCCAAATTTTTTGAATTGTTTTAAATCGGTTCCAGATTAATCTTGAACTATTTTTAGGGCTTAGAAAGCTCGATTTACGGCCCAAATATGTATGTTTGCTAGGTTTGTAATGAGTTTTAGGCAATTAATATTAAATTACATTATTGATCTATTTTGAAGTTAATTGTTTTGATTTATATGGTAATTCTCCGTAACCTTAATCCAACGGTAGAGACAAGTTAGGGGTGTTACATGGTCAATCTTGAATCTTGGTACTTTGGTTCTTGATTATGGGTTGTGTTTTGAATGGTTATATGTTATGTATATAGGTTGTGTTTTTGAATCATGAATTTTGAAGTTAAGTTTTGAAAGTTGTAAAGTTTGGACTTAGCTATTATGTAATGTTGTTTCTAAAGACTAACGGGCATGTTTGATGGAATGAATGGTATAAATATGTGTAGTTGAGGTGTGTTTATCCTTGAATCATGGTAGATTATGAATTGGTAATGCTTGATGAATGGTTGATTATTAGATATATGATATAAGGTTAGTTGTTGACTTGAGATTTATATGCTTAACATTGATAAGTGTATGGCATGTACTTAGGAGGGTCATATGTTTATATAGTGTTATGCTTTGATGAAATTGGTATTTTGAATGTTATGTGTATATGTATAACTATATAAGAGTTATGTATGTTTAATTGCTTATATGGTGAATAGGTAATGTGTCTTGAAATAAGCTTGGTAAAATTAATGGTATGCACATGCTATTTTGAAAGATCATAGTAAGGTTTGGTGTATGTTTGTGTAGTTGATATTAATGACATCTTAAGATGTTTTGAATGGTTAAATGGTGTATGTCATGTTGATTGTGTTGAGATTCCATTTGAGGCATATTGGAATGGTTTGAATGTGACATTTGGTTGGTATATTATTGAATTACATCTAGGTTATAAGTAGGTTTGAGTATCATTTGAATCATGCTTGTATATGGAAAGATGTTTATGGATTGTTTTGAGACTTAAAGGTCACTTTTGGTGTCATGCGGCCGTGTGCTACACGTGATTCCAAGACACGACAACATCCTGTTACACAGCCCAACGACATGGTTGTGTGACAACTTTTGAATAATTCCACTTTTGACCTACACGGCCCCAGTGAGTTACACGGTTTATTCGCCCAGCCGTGTAGCTCCAACTCCAGACGGCCTTAGCCTTTCACATGGGCAAGGGACGCTGCCCCTGTTTACAAAATTTCCCCATCTTTTTCTAATTGTTTCAAATTTATCCCTAATTAATATCAAGTTAATTTAGAGCTTTTGTAAGCTCTATTTAAACCTAAATTTGGTTGTATTACATGTTATACTTGATCATATGTGATTAATTGATATTGAATTGAAATTTTGAACTATGAATTGTATATAAATGTTTTGTACTTGTCTATAGCATTCTATTACTTGGGTTCGGTGACCGAACTAGGTAAGGGGTGTTGTAGATATTACATATGATTGTTAAGGATATCAGGGAAACTCACTTGAACTAGGAAGAGTGGAAAAATAATGGAATTTATTGGATGATTAACGTATTTTGGAGTATTTAGCTATAGAGAAATGATTGTTGTTTTTAGGGATCGAAAGCTAGGGCAGATCTAACAATCAAGAGAACTAATGAGTTAATGAATGTTTGGACGGAAGCTTTTAAATTATATGGTCTACAGAATAATCGAAGAAAAAACTCATCAAGGTATTTGAGTACAATAACTATTACAAGAAATAATTATACTAACTACTGTTTTGGTTTTGTATCTAGGAAATGAGGAAGGGTTGGTTATGGAATCGTTTTCTCACTTGTGGATAGTAATTAAAAATTGTTTTCATCTCAAAATGCTTAGATAAAAACCTCTGCAATAAGCTTATATCATTAGCAGCAAGCAAAACCTCATCGACATATAGAACTAGAAATATGTACTTACTCCCACTGAATTTGTGATACACATAATCACCAATAATATTCATTTCAAAATCAAACGAGACAATTACTTGATGAAACTTGTGGTACACCTCCGCATTACCATTTGCATCCCTCTTGATTTTAAATATCCAATTACAACCAGTTAGTTTTGCACCTTCATGAAACAGGACAAGTTCCCAAATTTTATTATCTTGCATAGACTTGTACTATTCTTTTATGGCATCAATCCACTTTTAGAATTAGAACTTTTCATGGCTTGGCAAAAGTTAATTGGATCATCTTACATCATTCCATTGTCATCCTCATGTTTTTGAAGAAATACAACATAATCGTCCAAAATAACATTTATCCTTTCTCTTGTGGACCTCCTTAATGACACTTGTTCTTGAGGTTGTTGAGTTTGTTCTTCTGGAACAATTACCTCATCATAAATAGGGAGTTGTTCAATAGTGTCTTGTTGAGGTTCCAAATTCACTTTTTGATCAATGATAGGTATGAGAACATAAAAATCACCAAAAGTTATAGCAAAAATAGAGTTAGAATCCAATTCTTCTTAAAAAAATGTCTTTAACCTTATTTCTCCCTCCAAACTTAACATCCTTAAAAAATGTTGCAGTTTTCGTCTAAAAAATATTCCTAATTGTGGGATCATAAAACTTATAGCCCCTAGATCGCTCAGAATAACCAATAAAGTTGTTGCCCACTATTTTAGAGTCCATTTTTTTTTCACGTGGCCTATAAAACATTGCCTTAGCTGGACATCCCCAAATGTGAAAGTGTTTTAGACTAGGATTTTGACTTGTCCAAAGCTCATAAGGTGTTTTGCAGCTGTTTTAGTGGGTACTCTATTCAGAATGTAAGATGTTGTCTTTAATGCTTCTCCCTAAAGGGACTTATGTAACACCCCTAACCCGTATCCGTCACCAGAATAGGGTTTCGAAGCATTACCGAGTAATCATAATCTAAACATTCATTTTAAACATTTCAAAAATATAAAATGATTCATCATTAACATGCATAGAGTCCCTTATTAAGCTTTTGAGAGTTTGAAAATATTTTAGAAATGATTTGAGATTAAATCAGGATCATTTGAAAATTTTTGGAAAAAGTTGGAAAATTTTTAACTGCAAGGTTCACACGACCATGTGGTCAGGCCGTGTGACTCCCACGGTCAAGTCACACGTCAGTGTGGGCATTCGAAGTAAGGACACACGGTCGTGTCCCAGCCCGTGTTTGTGCCCGTGTAACTCTTTGACTTGAGTCACACGGCTAAGCCACACATCTGTATGCTAGGCCATGTACCTTTTGAAATGGCCTCGCATGCCAGTGAACTAGCTGTGTGTCTCACACAACCAAGTCACACGCCCGTGTGTCTGGCCATGTGGACCTAAAATGTGTCTTAAACAACAAATTTACAATTCCCTACATGCTTGGATATTAAACAACTCAAAAACCATTCGTTTTACCTGTTCAAAACACAATCAAACACACTCAAAACATGCCAAAACAATCATCCTAGTGTCTAACCAATGTTCCCTCATTGGTACCACATTTATATCATCAATTCATATTATCAAAGTATCATTCAAATCCAAATTATAAACATATCAAATTCAATCCATTTTGCCTAGTTCATAAGCACTTAAACATCAATTTAAATTCACATGCACATATCTAGATTTGGTTCAATTTATCATGCCATAATATGACTTCAAACACAAATACATGTTTATATGTATATACCAAACTAACTTTACACTTATAACCTTATTTACAATCCATCCATAAAATAACTATCATTTAGACATCCTAGGTACATGCTGACACAAAAGATAAATATCACCACATTTGAGTTCGGGATCGTTTTTGGATGCTAAATCGGTGATCAAAAGTGAAGTACCTAATCTTCACACGAAAAAACAAAACCGTACGCTGAGTAAAACTCAGTGGTATTTCTATAATCCAAATATTTAAAGACAAGATAA
>JABFAF010279919.1:0-21526 GCA_013677275.1 Gossypium schwendimanii | reverse complement strand
TTTTTATCAAGAATAAATTTTTTAATATTATTTTTAATCCTATAAAAATATTGGAGGGGCCTACTTATACTTTTAGGAGGGCTATAATATATATACAAAGGAGAAAATTGTAACAATCTTAAACCTTGGAAGGCCTACTTATATTTTTGGGAGGCCCATAGTGTAAATTTACAAAGGACTAAATTGAAAAAAATTAAACTTTGGGCCTCAACGTGGCTCTGCCACTAAGTCTAAAGCTTTAGCTTTTCTCCGATTTAAGTTCAATTGTTGCGTATCTTGATTTAAATAATATTTTCATTCAATTAATTATTTCAAATAAATTCAAACATTCAATTCAAGCCTATAATCTAAATTAATAAAAAATTACAAAATTACCACTAATATTTTAACCTTTATACAATTTAGTCCATTGGTTTATAACTTGCAAATTCACCATTTTTAATTGAAACACATATTAACCATTTTCCCATTAGGCTTATATTAACTCATTTTCTTCCCCAATTCACAAAATATACATGGAAATTTACCATTTTAACAAACAAACCCCTAAACCCTAGTTTCACTAAAAATCATTTAACAAAACATGTTCATTTAACAACTAGCTTTAATTATCTATCAATAACTTCACAACTCATCAATTTCATTCATGGCATATCCCTGAACCTTTAATAGTGTTGCAAATTAACCCACGAGCATAGAAGTTTAAGCTAAAATGAGCTAAAAAAAATAAAAAAATAATTAAAATCGGGCTTGAAAACATACCATGCATGAGCAAAATACCATGATCAAAACCTTTCTCCTCCTCTAACAATGGTGTACGATTTTGGGATAGCAAAATGAGAAAGATGATAAATTTTTTACCTTTTCTTTTGTTTTAACACTTTTTTAATTATTAATTTACAAAGTTAACCTTTAAAATATATTTAAATTTCATGAAAACCTATCCATCAACATCCACTAACATATAACATAGTGTAAATGTCTCCTAAATCCATTAGTCTTCCTTTCCATAACCATTTAATACTTTTTAACTAATAGAATCCAAATTTTGTACCTTTTTCAATTTAGTCCTTTTCACCAACTTAGCCATTTAAACTTTAAAATTTGTTAACAAAAATTTTATACGACATTAATATAAACATTAAAATATTTAATCACTTTGATAGCTCGAAAGGATCAACTCGAGATCATCGATAGGGAGTTTGAACTGGCCTTTGAGAAATAGTGGTGGAAGCATTTAAAAATATACAACAAAGAACACAATGATTTATAGTGGTTTAGCCCCAATTTCCTACTCCACTACCTTAGCTTGCCCAAACTAAGGAGTTCCCCAAATTCACTAATTTGCCAACCTTTGAGGAAATTGTTTAACCTTATAATCTCTCTTACGATTTATGCCCCAAAATCTTAACATACAAATCCTTTAAGGTTTCTACCCAAACCTTAAGGATTAACCCTCTCTCTCAAAGAGAAAAAACTAAGCAAGTAAAGAAATAATCCTTACAAGATTAGGATGTTTGCAAATGAAGCACAAATACAAAGAAGAACACTTGAGCTAAATGAATAAAATGAAAGCTTACAAGAATTTACAAGAAAAGGTATGAAAGAATTAAGCTCTAGGTTGTTTTAATTGATCTTTAAGCTTTGCACATGTTTCTTGTTATAACTAAACATTTGGAAGAGGATGTTTATGCCCTCTAATTGATTTCCAATTGTTGTGGTTGTTGTAGAAGTGAATGTAGCCGTTGGGGACGAAATACCAAGTCATTAACTTCATTTGCAGCAACGAGTATTGATACCTACTAAGAGGGTATCGATATTTTTTGTAATTAAAGCATATTTCAGTGACCATTGGAGTAGGAATATCAATACCTTAGGAAATATATCAATACCTTAATAAAAGTATCGATACTGGATCGATACCTACCAATATTTGAAAGAAATAGAATGTCAATTTGGTATTGATTATCAGAGGGGTATCAATATCTTGTAAAATATTGATACTTAGACAAAAAGTATCAATACTTTTTATCCTGGAGCAATTCTAACTTGTTTGCAAATGGTTAAAACATATTTGAAAATGTTTGACTCAATTGAAACCATTTCAACTTGATTTCATCAAATTGCTCAACTTTAATTTTATTCAAAAACACTTTAATTTGTTATATCAAAACATATCATCCAATAAGGCTTAGTTTAACACACTTGTCAGAATTGTGGTCCTGAGACCATTGTTTTTGACGCCACTGAAAGCAGGTTGTTACAATATAGAAAGACAACTTGTATTAGTAGATGAACCTAACATGTTAGTAGTTTAATCAGAAATGAGCAAACCGATTAAAAGACTAATATGACGTCTATCAAGTCCAATTGGGGAGATGCCTTGTCTTGGGCATCCGAGCGGATGACTCTTAAAAGATAGAGACATAGATGTAACTGATTGGATTGATAGTACATCGGACATGACCCAAGCATAATAGATCTTGAATCCGTTTATGGATTTATTCACTTGTAATGTTCATAGTGTGGCATACCTAAGTCCTAAGTGGATGGAGGACTATGTATCGTGACTCGTACACTTTGATGTAAGTTAAAGCCTCAGTTCAAATAGATAAGGAACCAAAAGTTGGTGCATTGGGTGTATGAATTCTGAGTATGTAGAGTCATTAAAAATAGTGGAATTCATAGCCCAAAACATGAATGATATCCTCTCATTTGCATTACATGGTTGATAAAAGTAAATATGGCCACGGGTCGTTCATTTTTGTGATGGATGACTTAATCACTATTTGATAGTGATTGACTTTTCATGAAGGAAGATATAATGGTTACCATGAGATAAAATAGAAACATATTGGGAGAACAGATATTATCCTAAAGAGATCAAGGATATCCTATGAGGGTAACACACTTATGATAAGGTTATTAGACGAGCATTGAGTAGTTGCTTTTGTAATAGTATGACGTTAAGGAGAGCTCAGTCATGATAGTATAGTGGAATGACTTCATGAATAAATGAATTTATAATTAATAGGAAGTCAGAATGTAAGTATAAATCATTTGAGCCTCAACTCCATATGTCCAATCTATCCCTCCGTTAGCTTGTTGAAACCAGAAACAAATTGCATGTTTGAATAGAAATTAATAGAATGAATATGAAAAGAGAAATGGGAAACATTCAAGAATGATTATAGTTTTCTCTTAAATTGAGAAATGAAATCATTTATAAATAAATGTAGGTTTCCAAAAATGGAAATAGAAATGGAAATGATCCATTTGCAAGCCTATATGGATTACCTTAAAATGATCAGAAGAATGAGTTTATGTTTTTGGACTATTTTGAAGCATTTGATCATAGTGAACATGTTGAGTTGTGAAATATTGAACATATTTTCTCGAAATTTTACTAGTGGCAAAATCGTTAATATTTTTCTCGAAGTAAAATAGGGATGAGAAAATTATTTTATATATAAATATTGAAGTTTATTTTGGTAAATAGAAAAACTAAATCGGGTTGGATTACATTATAGAGTACTTGGTCAACAAGGCCCAAGAAGTACTCGTAATTAGACCCAATGTGAGAGATGCCCAAAAGGCCCTTATGGATAATGAGGGGGTGGCAACACTAGTAAACATACTAGGGTGTGGCATCCACCCTAGTCTTATTCTAAGTAGGATGTTGCTTTTCTATTTGAAATAAACTACTACAACTCAATAAGGGTTCTCCCTTCTCTTCTTATAAATAGATGGCACCGGTAGAGCTATTAACACAACTTTGAGAGATTGTTATTCTGCTAAAAAATAGATAAAATTTATACTCAGTTATTCATATATTTTTCCGGAAAAACAATTCTATCTGTTTCTTTTAAGAATAGAGAATTTTCATTTTCATCCTAAAAGGAGAAAAAATTTTCTAGTTCTGTGTTTCGATTTAATTGGTTTAAGCCAACAAGCGAAGTAGTTTGAGGTACGAGAATATTAGATAAGATCATTTGGTTGAAAGTCAGGAACAAGGAACGCCTGCTAAGTCGAAAACACAGGTATGAATTCTGTTAAGGTTTATTGCTATAAATATCACAAACCTGGTCGATTTTCAAATCAGGGTTTTTCCAATAATTTGTATCAAAGCACCAGGTTGTGTTATCTTTATGGTGTAAACCGAGACCAAATCTCTCTCTTCTCTTCATCTTGTCTGATTAATATTTGATAAGATGTAACATTCTTATAATTATTCGCATGCTTGGGGCAATGTATGTGAATGAATGTAATATTATATATTTGTTATATAATTATTATTTTGCCCAAGGTTGTGTTTCTTAAGAAATAGACCGTGGACTATCATCTCTACGTAGGATTATTTTTTATTTATAGAAATCTTGTGAGACGAAAATTGACATAGGAAATAAATGTAATATTTCTAAAAAGGAATCCATGACGAGGAGAAGATGGAGCGATGACAGTCGAAAACACAAGAAATGTCTTATGGAGAAAAACTATGTATTTTTTTTGGTTTTTCATTTATTTTCTAGAAATAGAACCATAGAAACCTTGACTGACAATTTTATTTTATTACCAATCTATTTATATATCTATTTAATAATTTTTTATGATATAATTGTAATATGTTTGTATGAGATTATCCATAGTTGATCTATTAAAGATAAGAAATATGGTAATGAGAAGATACTTGTGTTGTATTGTTCCATTCACTTCTTTAGGTTATTCAATTACTGTGAGATGTGTGGTAAGGAGAATGTGTATGTCTAGGATTGGATCTAGTAAAGAAAGACTTTGTTTTTAAGTAGTCAAATATGACTCACCTCCTTTTCTTAGGAAATTACCTAGTGCATGGTTTAGATTCACTTCTTCGATTTTTCCCTTAAAAGAAAAACTATGGAGAATCAAAATTGTTTGATTGACTCTTGTGAATAATTTAACGTGAATATTATAAAATTTTCATAGCATGTCATGCATATATGAGGTAAGCATGCCATATAGTTTAGGAAAGAATGTTACATGTACTTGTCATGCATATATTGATCATACATGATTGAAACCGAAAATTATAAAAACCTTGCATGTTTTTTAAAATATTGACTAGGAAAGGGTCCTTAAACAAGACCTACAACCTCCATCAATGGTCTATTGTGATGGTATGGCAAGCGCACTACCCCATAATAAGATTGCTATGTAGATTTCACTGAGTAGATTTCCTAAAAGTAAGAAGAATTCTATTATGATTAAATGATAAATGGACTGGACCATGTGGCAGGCATTATCATGCGATAGGTTAAGAAATTCTATCTACAAAGAGGAATACTAGTCAAAGCATGCTACTCAGTGAGATTGTCCTACGATGACTGATTTGTGGTGCATAATGCGATATGTGTTAAATTGATGGTTATACACTCAAGATCTTCTAGTAAATAACTCCCCACGAAGCTCTACTTAAGTTAAAAGGATGGCCAAACGTTACACAATTATTGGTACGTGTGAATGCCTAAGGAATTATGTTCATGTACTAATTGAATGGAAATCCATGTTCTTACTAGTTGGTCATGATCACCCCACAGTGGCTTGATTCAATGGGTGTGGGAATTATCGTTGCAATCACATAAAAATGTTTTCAAGGTTTAATGTAATACACATGCACCATCTTCATGCATATCATAATGTTGCAAAACAGTTTCAAACATTTTCATAATATAAATATATTAATATATGAATGTTTTATTTTCAGTTCGAAAATGGCACCAACTCCCTTATTAAACATACTATTTGAAAAAAAACTGAATGGAAACAACTATAAGGAATGGAAAAAGAACTTGATACTTGTTTTGTGCTATGAGAAACTTAAAATAATTCTTGATACTAAGTGCCCTCCAGCCACTAAAGTTGAGGCTAGAAAACACTGGAAAGAGTCTAATGAGATAACTCATTGCTATATGCTGGCAAGCGTGGCCAACATTCTGTATAAGCAACTGGAGAGTTGTAAGACTGCTAAAACAATTCTAGATAAGCTAGAAGACATGTTCAAAGGTCAAACTGCCTTGGCTGAATGGTCTGCTATAACTAGCTTAATAAATGCCCAACAAAAGCCTAATACTTTAGTTAAAGACCATAAGATCACTCTTATGGGCTACTTTGCTGAAGACGTCGATAATAAGGTCAATTTGGACGAAAACACTAAAATAAAGATGGTGTTCAAAAGCTTGTTCATTTGCTAGTTTTTAGGCCACATATAACTTTGGCAACAAAAACCTAATGCTTTCGCAACTCATGAATGAGTTACAATCCTATGAGTTGATGTTGAACGGTGGTCAACCGGCCTAAAAATCATAAGCAAATATAATCATTGCTTCTTCCTCAAAAAAGGAAGAGAAAGTGCACTAAGAAAGGAAAAACTAAGGTCTCTTGGCCACTACAAGTGGAAAGGAAGATAACCAAAATGCCAAAAGACTTATTTAAGTCAAAATGCTTCTTCTACAGCAAGAAAGGGTATTTCAAGGCAAATTATAAATAGTAGAAAGAATGCCTAGCTACCAAAGGTAAAGGTATGGAACTCTAGATGATAGAAGCTTTTATAGTGGAAGACTCAATAGACTATTGGGTCATTGATTCGGGAGCCACTAATCATGTTTGTGTTTCTCTACAGGAGTTTGAGGAGACGAAACATCTTAAAGATAAGAACTTATCATTGTGGACCGGGAACGAGACAACTGTGGCAGTTGAAGTAGTGAGAGATGTACATTTTTATTTTGATTATTTTAGGAAGATTATTTTAAAACAAATTTTCTATGTACCAAGTTTCAAAAAAAACTTAATTTTCGTTGCATGTTTATATAAAGATGGTTTGACCATGACTTTTAATAATGGAATTGCAATATTTAGAAGTCGCAATCCTATATACATTAGATGGATGTTAAATAATCTTTATTTTATCAAACTAAAGATATACACACTGCTTAAAACTGAAATATCGAATAAAAGACTTAAAACTTCTCACTCTAATGAGGTGTACCTTTGGCATTTGAGACTTGGTCATATTAATTAACAAAGAATCACTAGACTTGTGAAAGACGACATCTTAAGTTTGTTTAAAGAATTTGATCTTCCACAATATGAATCTTTCTTAGAAGGTAAGATGACTAAACGATCTTTTAATGCAAAAGGAATGTGGGTCCGGAAACCACTAGAACTTGTGCACACTAATGTATGTGGCCCTATGAGCGTTAATGCCAGAGGTGGTTACGAGTATTATATAACCTTTATTGATGACTATTCTAGATGTGCGTATGTATACTTGATGCACCGTATAAGTGAAACCTTTGATAAATTCAAAGAGTTTTGTGCGAAAGTGGAGAAACAAATAGGTTTACCCATAAAGGCACTTCGGTCTAATCAAGGTGGGGAATATTTATCTAATAAGTTCTTAAGGCACCTCATAGAGAATGAGATTCTATCTAGTTAACCATGTTGGGTAACCCACAACAAAATGGCATGGTAGAGAGAATAAATTAAAATATGTTAGACATGATATGTTCGATATTAAGTTATTCGAAGCTGCCAATCTCTTTTTAGGGATATGTTGTACAAATGACTTTCTATATTCTAAATGATTCGCCAGCTAAGGAAGCATCGAAAACCCCATACAAATTGTGGCATGGAAGGAATTTGAGTCTTAACCATTTTAGGATTTGAGGATGCCCAACCCATGTGTTGGATAAATATGCGAGGAAGTTGGACTCATAGACAGAATTGTGTGTGTTTGTAGGATATCCAAAGGGAAGAAATGGTGGTTTGTTTTATAACCCGAAAGAGCAAACTGTTATAGTCTCAACTCATGCTAATTTTTGTGAAAAAAGTTGCATGACTGACTTCAAACCTCGTAGTAAAGAGGTACATAATGAGATTTTGGGAAATATACAAAACACTACGAAAATGGTCCCTAAACCAACTCCTAATAGTAGACCTGCAAAAGATCATTAGCATAGGGAGCCTTGTTGCAGTAGGAGGGTCTCTCATAGGCCTAATTTCCTCCAATTTTTCCAAAGTGTTTTTAACTCTGAGTCTATAGAACTGGAAGATGATAACCCATTCACATATGACGAAGCAATGCAGAGTGCTAATTCTAAACTTTGGGAAATAACTATGAAATTTGATATAGACTCTATGTATTTCAACTCGATGATAGGAACTTGTAGACTTACCAAAAGGGATAAAATCCATATGGTGTAAGTGGATCTACAACAGGAAAATAAATGCGGATGGAAAAGTGGAAACTTATAAGGCCAGGCTTGTAGCAAAATGTTATACTCAGAAAGAAGGCATCAATCTATACTCAAGTCAATCTGCATATATTATTCATTACGGTGGCTCTCGATTACGAGATCTAGCAAATGAATGTCAATACAACATTTTTGAATGACTATATTGAAGAAAGCATCTACATGATGCAACAAACTCGATATATAGCTAAAGGAAACGGGCATAAAGTTTACAAAATACTTAGATCCATATATAGATTTAAGCAAGTGTCCCGGTTATGGAATCAAATATTCAATTAAGCGATCAAGACTTTTGGATTTGAGCAAAATGTAGATGAACGTTATGTTTGTAAACGTTTAGGGGATGGAAAGGTGATATTTCTTGTTCTACATGTCGATGATATTCTATTCACTAAGAATGATGTAGGGACATTGTCATCAGTTAAACTGTGGTTAACCCAACAATTTAGCATGAAGGACTTGGGAGAAGCTAATTTTGTTCTAAGTATTCGAATCCTGAGGGATCGAAAGATCAAAGTGATAGCACTGTCTCAGGTTTTATACATAGACAACATATTAGAGAGTTATGCAATGAGTGGTTTGAAAAAGGGAAATCAACCCTTTGTATTGAGATTTCATCTCTTTAGAGGACTATCCTAAGATAGTGGAAGAAATATAGAACATGAGAAAGGTTCCTTATGCATAGAACATGAGAAAGGTTCCTTATGCTTCAGCAGTAGGAAGTCTCATGTATGTTATACTATGAAAATGCCCAAATATTTATTTTGTAGTGGAGTTGGTAAGTCAATATCAGGTGAATCCAGGACCAAGGCACTGGTAAGTAGTTAAGCACATACTCCAGTATTTACAGAGAACGATGGGTTATATGCTTGTGTATTCTAGATGAGACCTTACTCCTATCAGATATACTAATTCTAACTTTCAAAAGTGTTGAGATTTGAGGAAATTGACACCGGACTGTGTTTTTGTCTTAGGCGGTGTGTCTATTGTGTGGAGAAGTGTAAAATAGACTTGTACTGTTGACTCTACTATAGAGGTTGAATATGTGGCTGCTTTTGAGGCTACTAAAGAAGTAATATGGCTTCAAAAGTTCCTCACGGATCTTGAAGTCATTCCTGGTATGAAAAAGCTATCACACTGTATTGTGACAATAGTGTGACAATAGCTAATACCAAAGAGATGATAAACCAGAAGAGGATGAAACATATTGATCGAAAGTATCATATCATAAAGGGGCAGTTGCGATGGAACTGTGGATGTAGTGAAGGCCGCATCTGACGAGACCCATTTACCAATACTACCAGCTAGGAGTTTTGAGAAACACATGGAGAGCATGTGAATACGGAAGATGGCCCATCTATTTAAGTAGGGCAAGTAGGAGACTGTTGGATTTGGTGCCTTGAGTGTAGTATATTAGTTTGTAAACTTGCAACTTTTTTTAACAGATTGGTTAATAAAACAAATTCATTAATTACATTAATATACTTTGTATAATTTTCCTCAAATAGTTTTTGCATGCAAACCAAAATGGAAGCAAATTTTGCTCATTGGTTCTCTAAATGTTTAACTAATACTAAGTGGTATTATGTGGTCAGATTGTAGTACGGAAAGAAAACTTGTATTAGTGGATGAACTAAACATGTTCTTAGTCTAATAAAAAATGATCAAACTAATTAAAAGACTAATATGTCGTTTATCAAGTCCAATTGGGGAGATTCTTTTTCTTGGGCATCGAAGCGGATGACTCCCAGAAGATAAAGACATAAATGTGACTGATGGGACTGGTAGTACATCGGACATGACCTAAATCTTGATTGGAAGGCGGACTATGTATGTGTGCCTCGTACACTTTGATGTAAGTAAAAGGATGAGTTCAAATAGATAAGGAACCGAAAGTTGGTGCATTGGGTGTACGACTTTTGTATGTAGCATCATTCTCAATAGTGGAAATCATAGCCCAAAACATGGGGAAATGATATCCTTTCATTGGTATTACATGGTTGATAAAAAGTAAACGTGGCCACAGGTTGTCCATCTTTGTGATAGATGACTTGATCACTATCTGATAGTGTTTGACTTTTCATGAAGGAAGATGTAATGGTTACCATGAAATAAAATAGGATAATACTGGGAGAACATTTATTATCCCAAAGAGATCAAGGATATCATATGAGGGTAACACACTAATGAAAAGGTTATTAGGGGAGAGTTCAGTCACGATACTATAGTGGAATGACTTTATAACTAAATGAGTTTATAATTAATAGGTGAAAAGCCGGAACTTAATTATATATCATTTGAGCCTCAACTACATATGACTAATCGGTCCATCCACTAGCTCAATAAAACCAGAAATGAATTCCGTGTTTGAATAGAAATGAACGAAATGAAGAGGAAATGAGAAATGAGAAACATTCAGGGATAATTATGGTTTTCTCTAAAATAGAGAAACAAAATCATTTCTAAATAAATGTAGGTTTCCAAAAATGGAAATGTAGATTAAAATGGAATTGATCCATTTGCAATCCTATATGGATTACTTAAAAAATGATCAGAAGAATGAGTTTATGTTTTTGGATTATTATAAAACCCAAAAATGAAAATAAACCATTTGGTCATAGTGAAAATGTTTAGTTGTGAAATACTGAACATATTTTCTTGAAATTTTACCAGGGGTAAAATCATCAAAATTTTGCTGGAAGTAAAATAGAGATGAGAAAATTATTTTATATATAAATATTAAAGTTTATTTTGAGAAATAGAAGAACTGAACTGGGTTGGATCATATTACAAAGTACTGGGTCAAAAAAGTCCAAGAAGTAATCGTAATGGGCCCGATGTGAGAGAGGTCCCAAAACCTCTCATAAACATGAAGAGGGTGGCAACCCTAGTAGGAATACTAGGGTGTGCCATCCACCCTAGTCCTATTCTAAGTAGGATTTTTTTATATTTGAAATAAACCACTACAACTCAACAAGGTTTCTACCTTCTCTTCATATAAATAAATGGCTCCGGTAGAGCTATTAACACAATTCTATTGGTTTCTATTAAGAATAGAGAATTTTCGTTTTCACCCCAAAAAGAGAAAACTTTTTCTAGTTTTGTGTTCGATTCAATTGGTTTGAGCCCACACTCAAAGCAGTTCATGGTACGAGAATAGCAGAGAAGATTGCTTGGTTGAAAGTCGGAAACAATGAAAGTCTGCTAAGCAAGAAATAGAGGTACAAATTCGGTTAAGGTTTACTGTTATAAGTATCACAAACCGGGTCAGTTTTTAAAATTTTAATTTTTTACAGTGTAAGAAAACTATTTTCAAACCAGGATTTTTCCAACAACCTCAAACACTATAACCAATTTTCTCTCTGAAAATCTTATTAACCAATCTCTAGTAGGTTGCACCTGTATTCTTCAACCCAAAAGGCATAACTCAATAGCAAAACAAGCCTTCTTTAGTGACAAAAGTTATTTTATCCCAATCTTCTGGAGCCATGAAAATTTTATTATTACCCAAGAATGCATCCATAAAGCTCATAAATTTATGGCCCAGGGATGCATCCACCAGCCTATCGATCGAGGGTAAAGGAAAACTATCCTTCGGGCAAGCTTTCTTAAGGCTGGTGAAATTAAGGCACATTCTCCACTTTCCATTAGCCTTATTTACCATCACAACATTTGATACCTAGTCCGAGTATGCCACTTCCCTAATGAATCCTACTAAAAGTAGCTTTCCTACATCATGCCTAATGGATTCTACAACTTGTAGAGCAAGCCTTATTTTTTCTGTTTGACTAGCTTGATCTCAGGAGACACATTTAACTGATGAACAGTTGCTTGAAGATCCACATCAGGCATGTCTGCAACTGACCATGACAGAATGTCTGAATTCTTTTTTAAACATTGAACCAAGTCTCCTTTTTACTCTTCTGCCAATGCTGATAAAATCCTTACAACTTATCCATGTTATCATAGAACAATTGCAAAGTTTCTGTGACCTTTGTTGGTTTTGACTTGTGACTTCTCTCTTCACTTCTAACATCCAAACTATCCAAATCTCAAACTTGACTAGAAACTTCTATCTATTGCAAACTCTAACCCTACGGTACCTCTTCACGTGTTTGCTTGACTGACAACATATAACACCGTCTAGTTGTTCGTTGGTCAGACTTCATAAAACATATTCTTGTCCTAGTGGGAAACTTAATCTTCATGCAAAAACTTGCAATCTTTATTTTAGCCATTCTCATAATGGGTCATCCAAAAATGACATTATAAGTCATTTGTTGATCTACCATAAAGAATTGAACATATTCTGTGGTGGCGTGCTTGCCATCCCCTAAGGAAACAGGCAGGGTAATGCATCATTTCACCTCCCACTCGATGGTTCGTGAAACCATACAAAGGGATTGCCCTCCTCAAAGCTTGCTCCTTCAACCCCACCTTCTAATATGCATCCCAAGCCAAAACCTCCACAACACTACCACTATCAACCAAAATTATCTTCACCTCAAATCCTGTTATAATTGTTGACACAACCATTAGATCATTCCCTTCTTCATCATATATCGAATCCTCATCCTCGTCATTAAACTCTACCTTCTATTTTTTTGTTAACACGCAGCCTCTTCAGTGAACTGAATGACATTACACTTCTAAGCCGAGTCTTTCTCTTAGTGTTAGAGGTCATCTACTATTCATTTATACCAATTATCACATGTATTATGCCTATAAAATCTTTTAACTCACAATTTCTAACTGCCTTTTCAATAGCATCTTTCAAAGAAAAATAATCCTCAATCTTATGTCACCCATCATTGTGAAAATTACATGTCTCTCGAGTTGGCTCTTAACTAATTTCGTTAAATGGGTGGAGGGCTTGGAAAAATGCCCAAATTTTTAACCTGACTAAGAATGTATGCACATATAGCATTTAAAGGACTATAAGTTTCAAACTTGCCATGAGAAACGTAACTTCTTGTGTGCTTAACCTAAGGTCTCTAAAATGCCCTCAGTGATTCATTCTGTGAATAGCTCATTTGTTGTCCCCCATACTATACGTACAAACTCTGAGAATGAGGACCCTGATAAGTATGAACTCCCTGTCAACCTCTAAATTATCTGTCATCCCTCTGGAAAGTATTGCGAGCTGCCCTCCTAATTTCCTTTGTTTCGAAACTTTTGAGCCCTTTCATACAAATCTGCCAAACTCTATGGCCTATTATCAGTAAACGAATATTGCAAGTGCTCATTTTGGGCTCCTATGATGAAGGCATCAATATCCCACTGGTCCTCCAAATTCTTTGTGTTTAACGTAGTTCCATAAAATTGTTTGACATAATCTTGCAAGGATTCTCCATCCATCTGTTTCACTAACATCAAACCCATAAGAGTGCTCATTATTTTTCTATGAGCTCGAAATCTTCCCAAGAACATCTGGCCAAGCTACGATAAAATTTGAATGGAACTTTGTGGTAAAAACAAATACCAATCTTTCGCACTTCCTCTAAGGGTCGTTGAGAAAGCTTTACATTTTGTTGCATCGAATCCCCTAGCACATTCATATAATCATTATACTACATGAGATGTGCTCGAGGATCCGTTCCTCCTTTGAGCATGTCTTTTAGAGCCTTAAACTCAATTGGTAGGCTCACAGTTGTTATTTCAGAAGACAATAGGTTGTTAGAACAAAATAATCAATCCATTTCTTGCACATCAGGATGCAATGCTTCACATCTTTATGCAAAGCATCCATTCCATTCTGTCATGGCTTTGCACGTGCCCCTACAACCCCCTCCTGAGTTGGCGTAACATGATCTTGAAGATCGAAATTGTCAAACTGCATCTTCTTCCTCAATTCTTCATTCTATCTTAACAATTCCTACTGAAACACTTGTTGATGTTTGAACCTAGCACTTAGTTAAACCATCTATTCCTTTATCAACCTCAGCTACTTCTGCAAACCAAACAATTGTTGTAGCGATGCTCCCTAATTAGAGGAAAATGATGGTCCTTGACCAAATAGAGCATTGAGACTGAAAGAGTTGGAAGCACCTGCATGGCCTAAGTTACCCAAATTCTTTGGTCGATCAACAAACAAACCAGCAAAAATGTCTACCTCACTGGGTTGATTGCCAGTGCCAGAACCTCTTACCTGGCTTGACAGGAAATGAGTGGGGAAATTCTCGTTAGGGTGTCATTTTGGATTTTTAGCAATCAGAAAATCTCTAGATCGGAAGTTTGTCCACGCTCACCGCACCAAATTGTTAAGTATTTTAGAGTGTGTGTCATTCAGATGGGTTAAATTGTGTATTCATATTATAGGTATGTTCTCATGCATGTCGACACATACTGTATTATAGGGTTAACACGTGTTTTCTAGATGTGGGTTCGCCTACATGATAGTGGGAACTCACATCGAGCGGTCTCATAGAAGGGTGCGGGCACCTTAAATGTGAACTCAAAGTACGAACCGTGTAGAGTATGGGTTAGGACCCAATTGAATAACTGGATAATGAGTTGGTAACAGTAAGTAATAAATTAAATAATATACCTTCAAATTATTTTGAATGCTATTATTTTTTTGGGTACTAATATTATTCTCCTTAACATGATGATTAAATGCTAAAAATACATATTTCTTGTAATTTAATTGGTTAATTTATGAGAATGCACCACTGATTTTTCCATGTTTATATTGAATTTTATACAGGGGTGCAATTTGGGGCTAAATAGAAGAAAAAGGAAACAATTGGGCTAGATTGAAGAAAKRAGCAAAGAAGGCGGGCCAAAACAAAATTTTTCCAAGATGTAATTAGCTGAAATTTTATTTTGACTTAGTGGAAGATTATGTAGGGATTTTTTATATCATGGGAATATTTTTCCTTAATTTTCTATGGCTAGTGACCTTTAATTAGACAAATTTGTTTAAGGCCACTAGTATAAATAGGGGCTACTATGTTCATTCATTCCTTAAGTTTTCAATCAAGTTTTCAACTTTTGAATATAATCTCCTTCCTTCTCACGAAATTATTTGTTGTTTTTGGTTCCTTGTACTTTCAATTTATTAATTTCTAGCTTGTCTCCAAGCTACACCACTTACATTTTCTTTTTCAAACCTATTTCTAATTCCCAATAGGCTAAAACCATTTTTGTACCTAAACAAAATTCCATCCACATACTTAAACCACCCACTTTTTACCCATTTCAACCCTATTTCATTTATCCAACCCTCTCCAGATATGCCCAACTCTAATATGCCAAAAACCTTAGTCAATTAAATCTATTTCAACTTTAGGTCGGTGTTAGCTTCGTCAAGATCCGTGAGTTATGAACCCGAGCAATTCAATTCCTAATTTTTAGTATTTATTACTTTTTCGAATTAAGAGTATGACTTCATCAACTCACAAAGTCAAATCAACACTAAGTCAAAAAACACGTCGTTTGAGTTAGTGTGGTTAGACGTACAGTTAGAATTTCAAAAGGATCGATTGTCTAATCTGTTTTCTATAAACACATTGGAGTGCCAAGTGGGGATTGCTATTTGGTTTCGTCAAGGGAAGTAGTAACCGGATTTAAATGTCCCACACAGTTGAGGAAATTAGTTCGAGCTAGGCAGTTCTAGAACGCAAAGCGGTCGAAGTTCTAAACCACGAACGTTTCATTGGTTGTTTGATCGATAAGGGTTAGTTATAGGACGTTCCATAAATAATTTACACAAGGAAAAGTTGGTGTCCGAGGCGTCCTTGGTAGCTATAACTAGCTTATTAGAAAAGAGGAGTTTATCTAATTTTGAGGATCGGTTCAAAGACAAGGAAAAACCCGTGCCTGAAGCTGAGCTAAGTTTAATTAATCTTTCTTCAGATTTATTTAACTGTTTTTATTATTTGTTTTCAGCTTTTACTTTTTACGCATTTTTTTTGTTTATTTTAGCTTTTCAATTTTTATCCTCCCCCCAAATTTCTTAGGCACGACAACTACCCAGACACAAATCTGGTCAAGAAAGAACAACAATTTTACGTGAACCCAGTCTCTGAAGGATCGACCCTACTCCCTATACTGTTCCAGTTTGCAAATTAGGTGTAGGATTATATCGGTGGAATTGACAACCATCAGTTTTGGCACCGTTGTCGAGGACAGGCAACACTCACAATTGTTTAAATCGTCTTCATGACCAGATCTTTATCCAGAGATCTCGAATACGACCTAGAGATTGAGAAATCAACACGAGCACGGCGGAAAGAGATGGAAGCTCTTAAATGTGCAAGTAAAGCAGAAGTTGAGCAAGGACAAGGGATCCTAGAATCCGACGTCGAAAAGTTGAGCCAAGCAATCTTTGCAGTGGCAATTGACGTGGGAAGCAAGTTGAGGTGGTTGAACTTGAGACCGAACCATTTTTGAAACAAAAGAAGCAGAAGACAACCTTGGTGAACCAGAAAGGATGGCAAACCGAACCATTTGTCAACTACCTGCTGCTCCCAACAAGCAAACACCATTATGCATCAACTATCCAACCAAAAAAACCCCGTTTAAGTTGAAATCAAGCCTGATCCACCTTTTACCCCTTTTTGAGGCTTGAAGAATGAAAATCCACACACTCACTTAAGAGAATTCCACATGGTCTGCTTAAGCATGAAACCCCAGGGAGTAACCGAAGATGAAATCAAACTTTAGGCACTTCCTTTTTCTTTAGTTGATACAGTAAGAGAATGATTATTTTACTTACCCCATGTTCTATTACAACGTGTGATGACTTATCTCGTGTATTTCTTGACAGATTCTTCCAGGATTGCGAGCAGCTGAAGACATAGTGGGAATTCGCCAAATGGAGGGTGAATCACTCTACGACTATTGGGAGCGGTACAAAAAACTGTGTGCGAGTTGTCCTCAACACGGTTTGACCAAACAATCACTTCTTCAATATTTCTACGAAGGTTTACTCCCAATGGAAATGAAGATGATTGACACTGCTGGTGGAGGGGCACTTGTCAATATGACTCCTCAAAGGGCAAGAGAACTGATATCCACCATGACGGCAAATTCTCAACAGTATCGGCCGAATTCAAAACCCACAAGACGGGTTAATGGGGTAAATGTTTTATCCTTAGAAGATAAATTGGATAAGCTTACTAATAATGTTCAATCTATGCTTACAGAAAAGAAAAATCTTACCCAACAGTGTGGAATTTGTACTACGTCTAAACATCCGATGGATTTGTGCCCAATCCTTAACAACAATTCAACCGCACATGTTGACGCTGTCGGAGGCTTTTCGGGACCTCCACAAAGACGCTATGATCTTTCCTCCAACACCTACAATTACGGGTGGAAGGATCATCCCAACTTGAATTACGGAGCTAATCCTCGATATAATCCATCATACCAACCAAGACCTCTGCAACCACCACCCATGTCGAGCACATCTCTAGAAGCTGTTGTGGAGAGACTTGTGTCGATGCTGCAAAATACTAACAAAGGACAGACGCATCAATACAAGAGTTAACTAATCAAGTTAGTAAACTCTCAATGGCAGTTAATCATTTGGAATCTCAAGATAAATTACCTTCTCAGATAGAGCCGAATCTTCGGCAGAATGCAAGTGCAATAACTCTTTGTAGCAGAAAAGTTTTGGAAACAGTTCCAGACAAAAGTTATGGGTAAGACAAGGAATTGGAAAAGTAGATCTCTGATCCAAAAGCCAGACCAAAATCAGAAATTCAGAAACCAGTCGTGATACCACCTCCTTTTCTAGGGAGGCTTGCAAAAGATAAGAAACAGAAAAAGGAAAAAGAAATCCTCGAAACATTTAGGAAGGTGGAGGTAAATATCCCTTTTCTCGACGCTATCAAACAAATCCCTCGTTATGCAAAATTCCTCAAGGAATTGTGTACTAGAAAGAGGAGGTTAATATGAAATGAAAGAGTAAATGTAGAAGAAAGTATCACCGCAGTACTGTACAAGAAAGTTCCGCCCAAATACAAGGACCAAGGTATGTTTGCTATTTCCTGTGAGATAGGTACTATAGGCATTAATAGAGCCATATGTGATTTAGGGGCTTCCATTAATGTTATGCGTTATTCTTTTTATAAGTTGATTAACGCAGGTCCTTGATGAGAGTAATAATCCAGTTGGCAGACAGGTCAATCGTCTATCCCGAAGGGTTGCTTGATGACGTCTTTGTTAAAGTTAGCGAATTAATTTTCTCTGTAGATTTCTACATTATTAATATGGAGGATGATAACTCAACTAATTCCTCTGACATTTTGTTTGGAAGGCAGTTTCTAAGTATCGCAAGCGTAAAAATTAACGTGCAGAGCAGAACACCGACAATGGAGTTTGATGGTGAAATCGTGAAATTCAATGTCTACGAAGCTATGGGTCATCCTAACTCACTATTAAATATTTCTAGTATCGATAGTATAGATTGTTTAACTCAATCTTATTTCGAATATCATGACTTTGATGAGTTGGAAACAGTCCTTTACAGAAGCATTGCCATGGATGTTTTAAATCATCTCGAAGAATTAGCAATTATAGAAGATCTGTTACGAGAAATTATAAAACACTTGGAGACGCAACCATCGTTGATGAATCGAGGTAACCAATTTGAACTATTACCTTCCCATACTAAAATGTTGCCTTCGATTTTACAGCCACCAACCTTAGAGCTTAAAGCATTACCGGACCACCTCAAGTACGTATTTTTAGGAGAGAAAGACACCTTACCAATGATAGTGTCAAACAAACTAACGAAAGATGAGGAAAAAAGTCTAGTTCGAGTTCTGAGAGATTATAAGGAAGCTATTGGTTGGACGATAGCCGACATAAAAGGGCTAAGTCCATCCACTTGTATGCACAAAATTTCCATTAAAGATAACACGAAACCAAAGAGAGATGCTTAGAGGCACCTTAATCCACCCATGATGTAGGTAGTAAAGAAGGAGATCCAGAAACTGTTGGACGCTGGAATGATATACCCGATCTCTGACAGTGATTGGGTTAGCTCGGTTCATGTCGTGCCTAAGAAAACTGGCGTGACAGTGGTGAAAAACTCGTTAGGAGAGCTAGTTCCTACCCGAGTCCAAAATGGATGGAGGGTTTACATCGATTATAGAAAGTTGAATGCAGCTACCCAGAAAGACCATTTTCCACTTCCCTTCATCGATCAAATGCTCGAGCGATTAGCTGGTAAGACCTATTATTGTTGTCTCGATGGGTACTCAAGATTTTTCCAAATTCCGCTGGCTCTTGAGGATCAAGACAAAACAAGTTTCACATGCCCCTTTGGAACGTTTGCATATAGACGAATGCCGTTTGGATTCTGTAATGCTCCGGCCACTTTCCAGAGATGCATGGTGAGCATATTCTCTGATTATGTCGAGAAAATCATTGAAGTCTTTATGGATGACTTCACGGTATACGATAACTCTTTTAATGAATGTCTCGATAATCTTGCTAAGATATTACAAAGATGCCTAGAATTTAATCTTATTTTAAATTATGAGAAATGCCACTTCATGGTTGACAAAGGATTAATTTTGGGTCATATAGTTTCCTTGGAAGGAATTGAGGTCGATAAGGCAAAAATGGATATTATTAACTCGTTACATTACCCCACATCTGTAAGGGAAGTTCACTTGTTTATTGGCCGTGCAGGATTTTACAGATGATTTATGAAAGACTTTTCGAAAATGGCACAACCGCTTTGCAATCTGTTACAAAAAGATAAAGAATTTGAATTTGACCAGACTTGTAAAGACACATTTGACTTGTAGAAGCAGAAATTGGTCTCCGCTCCCATAGTGCAACCACCAAATTGGAACTTCCCGTTGAAAATCATGTGTGAGGCAAGTGACCGAAGTGTGGGAGCTGTTCTTGGCCAAAGAATAGGGAATGAGCCTCATGTTATCTACTATGCTTGGAAGACTTTGGATGCTGCCCAAAGCAATTACACAACCTTTGAGAAAGAATTATTAGCTGTTGTGTTTGCTTTAGACAAATTTAGATCTTACTTGTTAGGAACTAAAGTGATTATCTTTTCTGATCATGTAGCTTTGAAATATTTAATAGGAAAGTATGAGGCAAAACCTCGACTGATTAGGTGGATTCTACTCCTACAAGAGTTTGATTTTGAAATCTGGGATAAAAAGGGATGCAAAAACTTAGTAGCTGACCATCTGAGTTGATTACTAATTCCAGTAGATGACACGCCATTGAAAGATAACTTCCCAGATGAAAACCTATTTTCAGCAAATGTGGTTCATCCTTGGTATGCAGACATAGTAAATTACCTCGTCACAGGTACTGTTCCTTCGAAATTACCAAGATCTAAAAAAGATAAGATAAAGAAAGATGCCCGGTATTACATTTAGGATGATCCTTACCTTTGGAAGCATTACTCCAATCAGGTAATTCAACGATGTGTAGCAGAAACAAAGGTACAGTCTATCTTAACTTTTTGTCATTCTTATGCATGTGGAGGACACTTTGGACCAAAATGCACCGCACATAAAATTCTCGAATGTGGACTATTTTGGCCAAACATATTTCGTGATGTCTTTTTATTCTGCAAAACCTGTGAAAGGTGCCAAAAAGTTGGCAACCTTAGTCGTCGAAATGAGATGCCCCTTACTCCTATTCATATTTACGAAGTTTTTGATGTGTGGGGCATCGATTTTATAGGTCCTTTCGTTTCTTCTTTCGGTAATTTTTATATACTCTTAGCTGTTTATTACTTATCTAAGTGGATAGAGGCGAAGGCCACTCGCAATGATAATGCTAAAACCGTAGTTGACTTTCTTAAAAATTTTATCTTTTCCAAGTATGGCACTCCATGAGCATTAATCAGTGACAGAGGAACTCATTTTTGTAATAAGCTCATAAGTACACTTATGGAGAAATATGGAGTGACTCAACGAATTGCCACTGCTTACTATCAACAAACAAACGGGCAAGCTGAAGTGTCAAATTGTGAAATCAAGTCTATCTTGGAGAAGACCGTTAAACCTAATAGAAAGGATTGGTGCTTGAGACTAAATGACGCACTTTGGGCTTATTAGATAGCTTACAAGGGACCAATAGGCATGTCACCTTATCGACTCATTTTTGGTAAACCGTGCCATCTCCTGGTCGAATTAGAGCACAAAGCATTTTGGTCAGTTAAGCAGTGTAATATAGAGATGGAGTCTGCAGGAAGGTCTCGAAAGTTGGACATCTAGGAACTCGAGGAAATTAGAAACGATGCA
>JABFAF010279913.1:0-16249 GCA_013677275.1 Gossypium schwendimanii | reverse complement strand
TAATTGGCATAAACAAAACACTTCAGAAGAAAGTTAACAAACGGAGACAAATCACTTATCTAAAACTTATCAAATGATCGCTGACAAACATGAAGCGATATGAGGCAGAGTGGGAAAAGAAAAATCGAAGAAGATGAAGGGTAAAAGAGAGCAGAAATTTGACAGCAATGAAGAGAAAAATGGCAAGAGGATGGAGAGATTTTGGGGAAAGTAAAAAAAAAGAAGGAAAAAAAAGATGAACAAAATATTTGATAACACCCCAATCCCTTATTTCTCTCCATCAAACTCCCCACTAAATCTACTACTTAGATTTTCAGTCCATCGCAAACTCTCCTCAATGCATGAGCAAAAATAATGCCCATGCCAAGATTTGAACAGAGGACCTCCTTCACACCAACACTCCACTTATCCACTAGACCAGTAGACCTATTCTGTTAATTATTTGCCAACTTTTACTTAAAAGCCTACTGACCAAAGATAGAGCTTATTCATAAAAATACCAAAATTTTCCCAAGTCTTGGCTTGAACTTGGGACCTCCCAAACACACCCAGAACACATAACCACTAAAGAAAATAGATATTTTGTGTTACATATTCACAATACCCAAAATTAAAATTTTGAGGGGTTACATTTAGCCCTTATGAGCATCCTAATATATGGCTCTCTTCAGCTTCCCGAATTTGGCTCTTTTGAGCTTCCCGTTTATGGCTCGTATGAGCTTCTCAATATTTGGCTTGCATGAGCTTTCTGATTACGGCTCTCGTGAGCTTTTCGTTACATGGCTCACATGAGCTTCCCGTTACATGGCTCAAAAGAGCTTCCCGATTATATGCTCGTATGAGCATTCCTGAATATGAATTGAGGTATTACAGTTTGTACACTTCATGTGTACTACCCGTGTATCCATCGATATTTTGAATGATTCAACGGACAAATTTCTGATATGAGATAATATGAGTTCGAAACAAACTATTACCTATATATACATGAAATACATGGAAATGATATACTTGAAGCATGATTTGGTTGTTACTTGAATGTGAAACTTGCTTGATGATCTTGTTTTTTCATGATCAATGGTTATTATATGTGATTATTTGGCTAACATGATGAGGATATGTGTTTAGGCTTTTGGCCAAATTGAATTGGATATTTCTTGAATGCTTACCTTAAATATGATTAAATGGTAAGTTAAATTCCATGTTATACGAACTTACTAAGCATTAAATATTTACTCTGTTTTATTTCTCTTGTTTTATAGTAACTCGATAGCTCGTTAAGGTTGGAAGCTGGTCTGAGCCACATCACACTATCCATCAGCCTTTTCAGTATGTATAGCAAACTAATTTTGGTTATAATGGCATGTATATGTTAATTAGCCAATGTTGGCATGTAAATGTTTTGGTTGTAACTAGCCATTGGACTGGCTTGTGATGGACATGTTTTCATGTGTATATAAGAGGCTATATCATGTTTGATGTGAGTGTTTGGTATGGTTGATTGATAGTAATCTTATAGGTATGTTAATATTTGAAACAAGTATGCCTATATGCATTTTTTGTCAAATAGGTAAGTTTGAATATTTGGATTTATGAAGTGATACATGCATAAAACTTGATTTTGGTTTGGTTTGAATGTCTTGTTATGGTTTATTGATGTCCAAAAATGTCTTATTATGGTTTGGTTTGGTTTATTAATGTCTTATTATGGTTCGAATGTCTTATTTATGCAAGTAAGTATGCTCACACGGCCTAACACACGGGCTTGTGGCTTGGTCGTGTGACCCAAGTCAGTGAGCTCATAATTTTGGACACGAGCTGGGATACGGCTGTGTGTCCCTATTTCAAATGCCCACACTGCTTGAGACACGGGCGTGTCTCTTGACCGTGTGAGACACATGGCTAGGCCATACTGGTGTGTGTCCTCTACACCTTTGAAAAATTTTAATGTTTTCTGAAAAATTTTCTGAGTACCCAGTTTAGTCCCGACTTATTTCTAATGTGTATTTTGGGCCTCAATGGATCATGTAAGGGACAATATGATTTATTTTGATTGGTTTGTGATATGAATGCTAAATGATATGAGATGTCTATTATTTGTTTTGTAAATTTTGCTAATGCTCTGTTACCCTGTTCTAGCGACGAATATGGGTTATGGGTGTTACACACATGGCCGTGTCACTAACCTGTGTATGACACACGGCCGTATAGTCAGATCGTGCCGTACAAGATGTGTCATTTAGGGTATACTTCATGCCAAATACATCTAAGGCCAAATCTATGTTCATTAGCATAAATATACCAACTCAAAAACCTACATAACTCATATATTCATACCACATTCAAACCATATACCAATATGTCTCAAATGACACCCCATAACAATCAACATGTCATGAATCAATTTAACCATTCTAGCATCACAATATAGCCCAAAATCAACCCTACAAGTTATGCATCAAGCTTACCAAAAAATTCAAGCTCGACACAAGTATACCATTCATTCCATCACAACTAATTCCATTTCATAGTAAATCAGCTATCCAACATTTATACTATTAAACATATATGCCTAATCCACTTAACAAGGACACCATTAGCAAAGATCATTGCCAACACACAAACACATATATATACACGTGATACTACAAAATGCAAAAACATCATCCAAAATATAACAATATATATACCAAAAGACTACATTAGGTACATGCCATTAACTAACAAAAGACATCACCAACTTATTGAGTTCGCGATCGCATTTGGATGTTTATATCGATGAGCGTACAAGATCAAAACCTAACCTGAGCACGAAAAACAAAATTGTACGTTGAGTATAACTCAGTGGTATTTCTATAATCTGAATAATGAATCATATTATAGATCATACAAGGAAATGAATTGAAGATCATAAGGCGCATATGCCATTCAATTATTAAACTATGTTATTTTGTCATATATACAACCATTTCATCATCTAATGCATTTATACCATAGTTGACATTACAACAAGTATATTGTCACATTTATATTTCAATTATGGGTTTTCAATATCAATGATTATCATAATTCTTTATCCTAATTCATTTCAAAATTTATTACTTTGTTTTACATTTCCAAATCTCTATTAACATTACTCAGACTTGGACTAATACATGGATCTAGCCAATCACATCTTTTTGGCACCCAGTGCCTATCAGATAAATCTAAAATAGTAAGTTGCACCCAACGCTAGTCAGTATAACCGAAAAGTAGGTGTGCCTAGCACTCATCTACACGTAGTCGTAAAAACCCTGAACTCTTCCTATCCTATGGCATGCCAATTATACTCTACCTTGCCCAACCAATTAATAGGGTTACCATTTCTCAATTCATTGATAAGTCAAGATCTGAATTGAATGACATCTGTTCATTAGCCAATCATCAATACGTTAATAAGTCAACATAATTCATCTCAATTCATATTCAATTTCACATTTACATCATTATAAAAAATCATAAATTTATTCAATTCAAGAAATCAATTCAATTTGATTAAGCTCAATTCATTCATTTCAACTCACCTTATGATCTTACCAAGCAATATAATTCATAATTTCAACAATTGAAATGGTTTTGGATTATAGAAACACAAACCGTAAACTTTGAGCTATTCGTCGACAACTGTGTCTTTTCTTTTCGGTTTTGGAGAATCCAGGTCGACGTTAGCTACAAATTAACTTAAACATACTAAATCATAAATATACAAACAAATTTACATTCAATTGCTAATTTAAAAAAGTTTTGTATTTTATTCAATTTTGTCCCTAAAATCGAAACTAGCATAATTTTCAATTTAGGAACTCAAATTTTTAATTCAATTTCACTATAGTCCCTTTTGGACCTTTTATTTCACAATTGTACCACAAATTTTAAAATTTGTGCATTTTAGTCCCTATAATACAAAACTATAAATTAACTTCACAATTTAGTCCTTTTTCACTCCCAAGCTTAAAATCTATCAATTTAAAATCTAAAACTTCAAAGATTCATCCATGGCATCATTTTAAAACTTTAACAGTTCTAAAAAGTAACACACGAGTTAGCTAGATTAAGCTCCCGGGATTTCAAAAACATAGAAATTACAAGAAAATGACTAAATTGAACTAACCAAATTAGGCTTCAAAATTTGAAACCCTTGAAGGTCGAATGCTTCAATTTCTCCTATTGGGGCTCAGTTGTATGGAGAAGATGAGAGAATTGTTTTCTCTTCCCCCACTACACTTAACCTGCAATTTGTTTTATTTTTATTATATCTAATATAAATTAATTAAGTTTTATAATATAATTCCTATACATCATTAAGCCAATGTCCAACAACAAGCCTAAAGTGTTAAAATTGATACTTTAGGCCCTAAATATTTTTTCAATTTAGTCCCTACACTTTAATTAATTACTAACTTGATAAACCTACATATCCAAAATTGAATTCGTTTATAATATACCTCTGTAAATATTAAATATTTACGGCCTCTATTTTTTAAAACGGGATCTTGAACCTGCAGTTTTTGACACCATTGACTTTCGAGTCATTAAAACAGGAGTCAGACATACAAATATTTTGTCCAAGAGAGAAGAGTTGTCTCAGAACTGAGAGTTGTATAATATTACTTTTTTTAGGTTATTTAACCTTAAACGAAGTATTGTAATCAAGTAGGTTTTGAGAAATAGCAGAAGAAATGAAAAAAGATAGAAACAATGAAGAGCAAGCATCCAAACGACTTCCCTTACCAAGCAGTATCATGTCGGATATCATTTCACGATGCATTGTAGAAGGTGTAGATGCATTTGGAAGTCTAGTACTCAAGTGGTTTTTGAATAATTGTAGAGATTAACTCGATTGTATCAATTGTGAATCCTCTACAGTCCTCATGGCAACAATAGCGGTAGAGAGTACCGATGATTCTTCCGTCGATTCCATTCGTGTTTGTCAACAAGCCTCCCAAGCAAGTTGTCTCATTGCAAAAATGTTCAAAACTTGTTTTGTCGCCAAGATAATCGTCAACTACTCCCTTAAATGCTGTGTACGGCATTGGACTCTAAGGATCTCAAGCGATTAGTGTAACTTTATTAACCCTTTCAAATCTGATTAGGTTGCGTATTACAAAAATGGGAAACTAGTTTTACCTTGTGAAAGGATATTCAAATCCCTTTTTTTTAAATTTCCTGCCTTGAAAGTTCTAAAAATGCAAGAAGTAGTTTATATATATATTTTTAAAAATCTTCATCAAGATTCAAGAAATCAAAGCCTAAACTTCAATATCAAAATTAAATCAAAACTTTTGTCTACAAAAAGTTAATTTTTTTATATTTACAATGAAATAAAATAATTGATAGAAAAATTGGTAGAAAAAGAAGATGAAGAACAAGGTAAAAAAGAAAATCTCAATGGGATTTTCTTCGACCGTTGCATTTTCCCATGTTGGAACTCCTTTAGCTTCGTTGTACTATTTTGGCTCATTTTCACATGAATCTCCCATGAAAATACAAGACAAAATAGAAAAATGATTCAGCTCAACTACATAATCAGACAAATGATCAGGTAGCTTTTTTTTATCTCAAAGGATTTTTCCTGACGGCAACCTCAATACTTGTTGTGTCCTCTATAATCTCCTCGGGTTGAATGTTTCCCTCAGTTGAAGAAATATTTCTTCCTAATGCAGAATCATCAAGAAAAAGTGCAAGATTAGTTGTACCGTTGTCGCTAATTGCATCACCCTTGTAAGTTGAAATTTTGTCGAACACCACATCATGAGAAGTGACAACCTTCTTTGTTTCTGGATCCATACATTTCCAAATTTTCCTATGGGCATCATAGCCAACAAAAATACATTGCTTGGCCTTTAGGTCAAGCTTAGTTCAATTGTGTTTTAATACATGAACATAACATATAGACCCAAAAATACGAAAATGACTCGCATTTGGTTTACGTTGATATAACAACTCAAAAGGTGATGGCTTTGTCGCTGGTCAAGCAGATAGTCAATTTATGACATGACAAACAGTTTGAAAAGTCGCTGCCCATAGTTCTCTTGGAAGATTCTTTGCATGTAGCCAAAACAAACAAATTGATGTAAGATGAGCTAACTTGCCCTCAACAACCCTATTTTGTTGGCGCTGAATCCCATGCTCTCTACAATAATCCATAAAGTCATTTGATAGAAATTCACCTTCATTATCTGTGTGTAGGCACTTGATTTGTAACCCAATTTTTTTTCTACATCATGCTTGAACTGAATATATGTAGAAAAAGCCTCACTTTTCTGTTGTAAAAAATATATCCAATTGAAATGATAAAAATCATCCACAACCACAATCACATAATGAAGGCCAGTGTAGCTTGGTGTTCTCGTTGGCCTCAAAAGATCTGAATGAACTAATTAGAATGCTACCAATGCTCTACTCTTTAAACTTGAGAAAGGAAGATGATGAGAATTTCCATACTGGTAGCCTAGACAAATCTAATGATGATGATTATCTTTAAAAAATGAATACCATCAAGAAGTTGCTTTGTGGAAATCTTTTGCAGTACTTGAAAACTCACATGACCCAAACGTGCATGCCAAAGCCTTAAGCTTGTAGTGTAACCAAATTTTTTAACATATTCATCACTTGTATATAAAACATATGAATATTCTTTTCTTTTTCCAAAAAACAAAACCTCAACAATAATGTACTTCAAATTTGAGAGAATAAGAACATCATTAAGACCAAAAAGAACGTACCTTCCCGAATATGTTGTTTGAGAGAAAAAGTAAGATTTTTCTTTAATCCAGCAACATGATAAACATCCTTGAGAAGAACACTTCCGTCATTTAAATCTCATTCTTTCATCACAGGATGTAATGAATTATTAGTTGTGACAATAACATTCTTCTTACAATGCGGGCAAACATTCGATTAAAAAGTATCATTTCCAGTTGCATGATGAGAACAACTAGAGTCAACAATCTATTCCTTGTAGTTAATAAAAGTATTAACATTTGTAGACACATGATAAATGATAAAACTAACACAATTTAATCCCTTTCTTAATGCATTTTTGGGTGATTATTTGTACAAATTGGTGAATTTGATGCTCCTAATCCTTTGAATTCATGTTTTTATACTTAGGAGAATATTTTGGGAGCAAAAGGAGTGAGAAACAAGTGAAAATCAGACAAAAAAAACATATTTCAGGAGCCACATAGGTTGGGCTTTCCCATAAGGGCTGGACACACAACCATGTGCCAAGCTGTGTAGATTTAACAACCTGCTTCCTAAACACATGGAAAAACACAATTTTTAGGCTTTATAGCGTTCTAAAGTCTATAAATACCAAATAGAAGAAGAGATATGGTAGCCATTAGAGAAGATCGAAGAAAATAACTCAAAGAACACTATTGGAGCCAACTCTGAAGCAGATTCCCATCAAGATCGAAGACCTCCTTTTAATTTCTTTTGAAGTTTTGAAGTTTCTTTGTTTCTTGTGGTTTTTCTGACTTTGAGATTTTTTCATAAAAAATTATAAACTAATCCCCTAGATACCTAGGGAAGATGAATCCTATGATGAATTCTATTATTTAATTTCTGTTTTACGCGATAAATAGTTGATTCTTGTTCTAAATTATGTATGCTTATTTCTTGTTTTAATATTTCTAGGATATTAATTCATGTTTAATGTGCTTAATTCAATGGAGGAAAAGTCCCTATTTAAGAGTAGATCTAGCATAATTGAGTAGAGTTGCATGCAATCTTAGAAATAGGATGACATAAATCTATCGGATTAGAGTCAAATCTAATAAGGGAATCCATAGATTGAGTTAATGCAATAATAGAGGTTTTAATTAGAAAAAAATTTCAATTAATTAACCTAGAGTTAGTTGCTCTTACTTTCGAAAGAGATATTAGCATAATTTAGGGATTTCTACGGATCAAGACACCAAGTGAATTAATCGTTTAATTCAGATTCATAATAATAGATGAAGTCTCGGTGGATTTTTTTCCTAGGTATTATCTCTCTCATTGGTTATCTTTTGATTATTTTTCTAATTCATTCTCTATTGTGTTCTTAGTTAAATTAGTTTAGTAATTTTAGTTAAAAACCTTCACTCTAAATTATTGGCTAAATAATAGAAAAATGATAATTGCTAATACTTTCAGTCCTCGTGGATACAATATCTCTACTCACCATAGCTACACTATTTATCGATAGGTGTAATTGCCTTAGTCGTATTTTTAGCTAGTCACGTAAGACACTTCAAGTTTTTGGTGCCATTGCCGAGGGCTAAAATATTAGGAATACTTTATTTTTATTAATTTGGCCATTTTTATTATATTTTTGTTTTTAGTTTAATTATTACATTCTAATTTTTATTTTGTTTGCTTCTAGTAGGTTCTTTTGGTTTATGACTAGAGGAAACCCATTGGAACCATTGTTTTTTACAGTGAGATTGAAAGTTTTGTTCACAGAAACCGTAGAGAAGTAAAGTAGAACTGAAAGAATTTGGTAGACGAACAAGAGGACATCATTATTATTGAGGAGATAAGCGATAATCAGAATATTCGGCTACCTCTTGCAACTATTGCAGCTCTTGCTCCTGTTCCTTATACTATGTATGATTATGCCAAGCCCACTCTGACTAGGGCTGGATTGAGTAATGTTCGACCCACCATTACTGTAAATAATTTTTAATTGAAGCCAAACACAATTCAGATGGTACAACAATATGTTCAGTTTGATGGTTTGCAAGACGAAGATCCAAATACTCATTTGGCCAACTTTTTGGAAATTTACAATACTTTCAAGATTAATGGTGCCATTGATGATGCCATTCATTTACGGTTGTTTCCATTCTCGTTGAGGAATAAAGCAGAACAATAGTTAAACTCTTTACCACGAGGTTCTATCACTACATGGGCTCAAATTAGTGAGAAGTTTCTTCTGAAGCACTTTCCACCGACTGAGACAACCAAGTTGAGGAATAACATCTCTTCTTTTATGCAGATCGATTTAAAGAGTTTATATGATGCATGAGAGAGATACAAGGACTTATTGAGAAGGTGCCCTCATAATGGGTTACCGTTATGGCTACAAGTTCAAACCTTCTACAATGGTTTGAATCTTTTAACTAGGCAGTTAATCGATGCAATAGCAGGTGGAACACTTAACAATAAAACACTTGAAGCAGCTTATGAGTTTATAGAAGAGATGTCACTGAATAATTATCAGTGGAATGTCATGAGGATAAAACCGATAAAAGCCGTCGGTGTCTTTAATTTAGATGCAGTCACCATGTTATCAAACCGGGTAGAATTACTTAATAAGAAAATTAATGGTTTATATATTTCTACATAGGTACATTCAGCGATGCAATGCGATACAAATGGAGGTGGAATGAATAATCCAGAATGTTTACACTTCAGTCCTGGCACAGAGAACGAGCAAGTTAATTATATGGTTAATAATTCATGGCCTCAAAATAACCCTTATAGTAATAACTATAATGCAGGTTGGAGGAACCATCCCAACAACCACTTCGAGGCTTCCAGCAACTTTACCAACAAGAGTAAAAGTCGAACCTTGAGGAGGTGTTGACAAAGTTTATCTTGGTGTCAGAAACGCGTTTTCAAAACACCGAGGCAACATTGAAAAATCAGTAAGCATCAATTCAAGGACTCAAAAACCAAATAGGACAGCTTGCTAAGTTAATTTTTGAACGACCACAAGGTAGTTTGCCTAACAATACTGAACCTAACCCTAGGGAGCAGCTCCACGCAATTACTGTTCGAGACGTGGATGGGTTAGTTGAATCTGAGTATAAAACAAGGCAAGAAGATGTGGTGAACAAAATAAGGTTGAGGAAGGTAAGGGAAAACAAAAACCAACTGTCAAGGAATATACACCTCGAGTGTCATATCCTAACGTGTTAAAGAGAGACCACACGAATGAACAATTTGGTAAATTTCTCAAGCTCTTAAAAAAATTACATATTAACTTACCGTTTGTTGAAGCACTTTCGCAGATGCCAAATTACGTCAAATTTTTAAAGGAGAGGTTGCAAACAAAAGAAAGTTAGATGACTCGTCCACTGTGGAGCTCAATGTAGTCTACTCAACCATCTTACAAAATAAACTACCCAACAAACTCAAAGATCTAGGGAGTTTTACTATTCCTTAACTCATTGGTAGTTTAAATATTGATAATCCTTTGACTGATTTAGGGTCTAGTATTAATGTTATGCCCTATAAAATGTTTAAACAATTAGGTCTTGGGAAACCTAAACAAACTAGGATGAATATTCAACTAGTGGATAGAACCATTAGATATCTTAGGGGTATTATTGAGGACGTGCTTGTAAAAATTGATAAATTCATATTCCCCATTGACTTCGTTGTATTAGGCATGCATGAGGATAGTGAGGTACCTTTGATTTTAGGTCGTCCATTTTTAGCCACTACTAGGACTATTATTAATGTTGGTACGGGTGAACTTGTACTTCGTGTAGGTGACGAAAAGATATTCTCTAAGCACGTGATTCTGTGAGAGTCTTTAGGGATCAAGAAGATTTTAAATGTTTTGTGAATGTTAGTAACCATGTGGCTCAACCTTCTTTGCAGGAAATTCCTCGTGAAAGCATGATGGAGCCATGTTTCAGTCAAGGTGACAGAAACAGAACAACTTATGAAGAAAGAATGGTGCAAATTGATGAACTAGATGAATGGTGAACACATGTCAAGGAGAAACCGAAAAAACATGATGAAGAGCAAAAGTGACACCATGATGAGCATGTGAATGGAATAACCAATTTAAGGTTGAGGACAAAGTACTGCAGGACAAAACGGATCCATGAATCTCTCATTCGAAGCTCGAATCAAATAAATTGAACCCATTTATGGTACCGAACGTCTTTCCATACGATACAATCGAGGTAACTCATTCTGAGTTTGGCACATTTAAGGTAAACAATACTGGACTCAAACCTTATTGTGATAATAAAATTTATAAAGAGAAAGAGGAGTTTCGGCTCTGTGAACCACCGTGTGAATGCAAGGTAAGTTAAGCTTAGACTCTGAATAAGCACTTTTTGGAAGGCAACCCTAGTGTTTAACTTCTGCTAATTCTTTTAATTTTATTGCATACAAATTTAAAATAAAATTTATTTAAAAAATGATTTTGACCCACACGGACGTGTCCCAGGCCGTGTGCATAATAGGGGAATCGACAGTGAGTACTACGGCCTGGACAAACAGGCGTATCCTAGGCCGTGTACACTAGGAAGTGTTCTACAATGAGTAACACAGTGGAAAGGCATGGCCATGTAGGTTACACAGCATGGATACACAGGTGTGTCCATGGCCGTATGAGTCTTAGGACTTAGTTTTTCCAATTTTCAAAGGTTACACAGCCTGAGGTGATCTACATGGCTTGGCAACACGACCGTGTGGCACACACGGCCTGGACACATAAGTGTGTTCTAGGCCGTGTGAGTACGAGAGCTAATTTTTCAATTTTAATTTCAAGTCAATGTGTTACATGGCCTATCACACGGGCATGTGTAAGACTGTGTGCCCTATACGGCCTCACACACGGGCGTGGAAGAAGCGAAGGCATCACAAAAATAGCTTGGCACACGGTCGTGTGAAGACTGAGCTTAGAGTTTTAAATTGCACACAACTTGAAGGAGAGCCACATGGGTGTATGACATGACCGTGTGGCTTAACATGGGCCTTTACACAATCATGTCACCCTTTTAAACCAAACCTTAAATTTTTTTCCCCTTGTTTTGTGTTTTTCCTTACTTTTTCCCCCGCCACCGATTTGCCTTTACGCACATCGACCCTCATTCTTGCCATCCAATCCATTGCCCCACACCCTTACCCCTTCCCCTTTCCTTTTACCTTTCCCCCTTTCTCTTTCCTCACTTTCTCTTTTCCCTCAGAGGGAGAACACCGGCGTTGTCGATACAGCTAACGCCTATTTTTTTAGCATGGCCATGGGCCGTATTTTTTATCTTGCCTACTTCTTTCCTCTAGCTTGTCGCCATTAGACAGAGCACAGTAGGAAGTGTCTTATCTGCTTAGGCTATTACGTGACTCGCCTCACACAACACTTCGATCTGTTCGACACTTCAGAGTAGTCCTCCTCCTTCACACTTGTTGGACAGATGACCCCACAAGGGTTATCCAATATGAGTCACATAAGGATGATCAAGAAACTGCATGGAGTGGGTCTTCCTCAATACCGATTATCTTATTCTGACCCTTAGGATAAGTATGCGGACTTCACTGATGATGTCCCCTTCCATCATGAGGATCCACCTTATCCTCCACCTCAGAGTCACCATTCTACTGCTTCTATTGTCACCTTAGTGGACCTCTCCAAGCGGTTCACTCATTTCGAGCGCCATTATTTTGAGCAGTTGGACAGTATTGATGCGACTTTGCAGTAGATCTGTTGGCACCTCCATATATCTTCTTCAGTGCTGGCGCCTCACGATCACGATGCCTCTGACAATGAAGACCACTAATTTTAGTTTTATTTTTATTTTTATTTTTTCTTTTAGTTATTTTATTTTATTTTCTTAGACTTATTTCGTTTATTATCTTTTGAACTATGTTTTTATTTTTATGGTTGTTTCTAATCGAGTTTGTAACCTCTTAATCTTCTTTATTATTTGTGTTTATTTTCTTATTAGTTTGCTCGGAACCATGCACTACATTTAAATTTGCCTACATTTCTGGTTTTCACCATTTTGGCGAATTCAACCATATTCAGGGCAGTTTTAGTTTTCTCCTTCTCTTATGATATTCTACTTATAATTTTCTTATATCTATTTGTACATTGAGGAAAATGTACATCTTAAGTGTGGGAAGGTTATTCATATAATTATTAGAAAATCCCTAAATTATTTCTTGTGTTTAAGTAATTTTCGCATACTTCCATTAGAATGAATTCTTGTTGATTTGGGATTTTTGTTGGTGTGTTTTGGACTAATTTGTAGATGTTTGTGCATTGGTTGATTTAAACTTTAAGACACGAGAGAATCAAGCATGATAAGTTATTTTTCAAAATTAAAAATTTTAGGTTGTTTCCCTGAATTTAGGTATTATCTTGAAGTTTTAAATTTGCAAGTTTAACATAAAAAGGACCATGATTTTTTGTGAGATTTTGAACCTTTGGAGCATACATTTTTCATGCTTATTCTATTAGTAGTTATGAGTGTGTCAATTTGACTCTCTTCGATTATGCATGTCGAGACCACACATTTAATTTGATATACTGAGATGATAAAGGCACTTAGGTTTTAACCCACTTATCCCATAAAAAGCTTACATTTTTAATTAACCCTAAGTGAACTCCGTTGAGCCTAACACACCTTTTTTTGATTGACCCGTTAATGTTAACCCATAACCCTTTTTTTCATTGTAACTCATTACCATTTTATTGACTCACTTTTTGTCGAGATTTGATATGGTTAATTACCTAACAACGCTTTTTTGTTTGATTTGCTGAATTATTTCTTATTGTTATAGATGACAAAAAAGGAAAAAAAAATCAAAAAGAAAAAAAATATTATTATTTAGATATTATTTTGTTTGAGCTTGAACAGTTAAATTCATATTTTGAGAAGAAGCTTGTTTTTATTCCTATTTATTCTTGAGTGATGCACTTGTTTTTAATTCAGCATTTTTTTTTTCTAGTTTGATAATTTATCAACTTAATCTCAATTATAATCAACTTTTCTAGCCTTTCTCCATACTATTGACCTAAGCCCCATTACAACCTCTTAAATAACTTTTGATTAGTGTGTCATATCATTTTATAGTGGTGGAGATTTGATTTTCAAGTAAGCTTGTGGTCATGACATTTCTTGTTCAACTGTTGAGTGCAATTTTATTAAACCTTAAACACCTTGAGTGCTTTAAGTGAATCTTTAGTGAGGATGTCAATTCTTGTTGATTTTGAATTAAAGATAATTATTTAAATAAGGGGACATACCTATGTTTTCGTGCTTTAAAATTTTTGACTTGGATTGTTTAAATCTTTAGTGCCCTTTTAGTTGAATTGCCAATGCATGATTATTTGCGAATTATTTTGAGACATTATTAATAAGAATTATAAGTCGGGAAAAGTTAACTTTAATGTAAGTTGAGGATTTTGCTTAAGGACAAGTAAATGCTTAAGTGTGGGGATATTTGATAAATGATAAAACTAAAATATTTTAATCCCGTTCTTAATGTGATTTTAGGTGATTATTTATGCTAATTGGTGAATTTGATGCTCCTAATCCTTTGAATTCATGTTCCTATACTTAGGTGAGCATTTGGGAGCAAAAGAAGTAAGAAACGATCAAAAATCAGTCAAAAAGAGCAGATTTCAGGAGCCACATAGGGGGTGTGAGCCACACGGGCTAGACACACGACCGTGTGAGCCACATGGGATGGACATATGGCCATGTGCAAGGCTGTGTAGATTTCACAACCTACTTCCTAAACATGCTAAAAAAATGTAATTTTTAGGCTTTCTGAGCATTATGAAGTCTATAAATACCAAATAGAAGAAGAGTTATGGGAGCCATCAAAGAAGATCCAAGAAAAAACTTGAAGAACACCATTGGAGCCAACTCTGAAGTAAATTCCCATCAAGATCGAATACCTCCTTTTATTTTCTTTTGAATTTTTTATGACTTTCTTTGTTTCTTGTGGTTTTTTGACTTTGAGATGTTTTCATACAGAATTATGAACTAATTCCTTAGATACCTAGGGAAGATGAAACCTATGATGAATTCTATTATTTAATTTATGTTTTATGGGATAAATACTTGATTCTTTTTCTCAATTATGTGTGCTTATTACTTATTTTAATATTTATGAGATATTAATTCATGTTTAATGTGCTTAATTCAGTGGAGGAAAAGTCCCTATTTAAGAGTAGATCTAGCTTAATTGAGTGGAGTTGCATGCAATCCTAGAAATAGGACGATATAAACCTATCGGATTAGAGTCAAATCTAATAAGGGAATCCATAGATTGAGTTAATGCGATAATAGAAGTTTTAATTAGAAAGAAATTTCAATTAATCAACCTAGAGTTAGTTGCTCTTATTCTTAAAAGAGATATTAGCATAATTTAAGGATTTCTACAGATCAAGACACCAAGTGAATAAATCGTTTAATTCAGATTCATAATAATATATGAAGTCTGGGTGGATTTTTTCTCGGGTATTGTCTCTCATATTGGTTATCTTTTGATTATTTTCCTGATTCATTCTCTGTTAAGTTCTTAGTTAAATTAATTTAGTAATTTTAGTTAAAAATCATCATTCCAAATTGTCGGCTAAATAATAGAAAAAGGGTAATTACTAATACTATTAGTTCTCGTGGATACGATATCTCTACTCACCATAGCTATACTATTTATCGATAGGTGCACTTGCCTTAGTCGTATATTTAGTTAGTCATGTGAGACACATAAACACATCATTTTGGTGCACAGCAGCAGACACTTTTCTTGGCTGATCAAGAACCTCAATGGATAGACATTGCTCCCAAGCTAGTTGTTCAAACTCAGTGCTTTCATGAGCAATATTTGCTTCTGTTTCTTGCATTTTCACTCAACAATTTTCCTTCATATGGCCTGACTTCCCACATCGATCACACACCACTTTCACCCGACACTCTCATTTGATGTGTCCAATTTTTTCGCACCTGAATTAAGCTTTGGAAGATCTCTTTCACTACTCTGCAGTTCCAAATTTTTTTCTATCACCTGTTGAAGGCTTCAAGTAGGAATTCTTTCTCTTTTGATCTTTGACATAACTCACATCCTCTGATATGGTTCCTGGTCATTTGCTTTAGTAGAGCTTCCTAATTGGAAAGCAAATTTTCTAATTCAATACTAGAAGTTTGATTCTCCCATCATTGTATTCTAATACCCAAAAATTTTTACAGTAAAATATTATCTTTGATATAATAAAATAAGGAAATAAAGCGACAAAAAGGGAAAATTTTGGAGTTATGTCAACATTGGGAAGTATATTATGACATAATAGTTCAAGAAAGGATTAAATCGCAAAAGTGAGAAAAGTTTTGTTGCCTAAGAGTAAATACAAAAAAATTAAGGGGTTAAAGTATAAATATGAAAAAGGTGAAAGACTAGCGGTGTAAATATTTTAAGGGTGAAATGATCTAGAAACTAAGGAAAATGGATGGATTAGGACCAAATTGAA
>JABFAF010279874.1:4082-32526 GCA_013677275.1 Gossypium schwendimanii | reverse complement strand
AAATATTATTTGAAAAAAATTTATTTTTTTAAAAGATATGTTTTTAGCGGCGTTTGTGTGAAAAGCGTCACTAAAGGCCTATTCTTTAGTGGCGTTTGTACAAAAAAGCGACACTAAAGATCTGTTCTATAGTGGCGTTTGTGGGCGAAGCGCCGCTAAAGGTCATGGTCTTTAGCGGCATTTGTGGGAAAAGCACCGCTAAAGGTAATGGTCTTTCGCTGCGTTTGTGGGAAAAGTGCCGCTAAAGGTAATGGTCTATAGTGGCGTTTGTGGAAAAGCGCTGCTAAAGGTCATGGTCTATAGTGGCGTTTGTGGAAAAGCACTGCTAAAGGTCATGGTCTATTGTGGCGTTTGTGGGGGAAGCGCCGCTAAGGGTCATGGTCTTTAGCTGTGTTTTTATGGAAACGCCGCTAAAGGTCATGACTTTTAGCGGTGTTTATTTCTAAAAATGCCATAAAAGTTAGTGACGCGTTCAATAGAGGCATTTTTTTTGCGGTGCTTGACAAAGCGCCACAAATACTTTTAGCGGCGCTTGGCCTAAAAAAGCCCCGCTAAAAACCTGTTTTGGTGTAATGATACCACGTATACATATCTTTTCTGTAAAATAACATCAAGCAAAAATGCTTGGAATGTGGTGACATGAGAAACATTTTGCGTCGGGGAGATACGAGTGTAGATGAATTGTATCCACATTTTTGTCATTGGAAACATGATGGCTTGGTTAAATTTAATCAGGATGTTAGTACTAGCTTGGGGATTTCACTTGCCTCATCCTTGCATCAAATATCTTAAGATTCTATCCACATCTATGTCGCGATACATGTAAAGGCAACAAAATCAAGATAATTCGTGACATAGAATGGTGCATCATAAATCAACACTTTTCCAAGGGCATTATCAACACTTGTTTCCCTCAAACATTAATGTGGGTGAGGATCTCACTCAGTAGTCTATGATTTTCGCGTTCTTTAATTGAGGCATAGAACTTATAAACTACCGAATCGACTATTGGTTCATTCGTGGTTGAGCGAAAGTTCCTCCAATGGTGGAAATCAACCAACTCCCATATTGCATCGCACTCGGTCAATGAGGGATCAAACCCCCACTCCTGGATGAAAGTGTGACAATTCTTCTTTAGATACTATCGTTCAGTCCTTGGTTATGGAAACGATTGACATCGATTTCAATTGGTGCCTCGTTGGTAGGTTGCAATTTCTATGGTGCCATTGCACAAATTTAACCAAACTAACAAAGCAGTAAATTTCCTAAAAAAAATTTGTATCAAAGAATGAAACTAGAACGTCTAACCTCGTTTAGTGGTGATTCCACATGCATTGAGTTGTTCTTCGATCCAAATGGGATGCTTTATACTTGCGAAAGAGAAGAAAAGAACATATAAGAAAAGATGAATAAAATTGGTTGGACTCTTGTAAACTTGACAAACGATGAAGGAAAGAGGGTGTGGCAGCTAGGTAGCTATTTAGAGGATGTTTTAAAGGAAATCGATGGGCTACGTGGAGAACATGTCAAAAAATTTGCAAAACCTAATATCATGTTGCGACATAGGGGGTGCATGTCGTGACACGGAGCTCTAATTTTCTAGAAATTTTGGAACTTAGTTGTGTGTCACAACACAGGCTATGCGTGTCATGACATGGCACTCTGAACTTTCAATATTTTTGTTTCAAAGTTTTGTGTTACAACTCTGGGGTCTGTGTCATGACACGACCCTTAAATTTTCATTTTTCTAGGCTTCAAAGTTTTGTATCGCAACACGGGAGTGTGGTGTCGCAAGATAGATTCGACCAAACTCTTGTGGATTCTGCGCTTCATCAATCAATACAAATTCAAGATTCTTCTTAAATCATATTCTTGATTTCTTATTAATGTTTATTTATTTTATCAAGCATATGTTGTTTATGGATTCCATGAGGAACTAATCCTTTCATGGGGGATTAGTGAGTGGAAATTGGATTAACTAATTGCTATATATGGTTTTCTTAACGGATCAACTATTTGAGAGAGGAGGAGCCTAAACCCTAGGAAGTTATTTAGGTGGGAATTAACCCAAATTTTGTATTGCCTATCCGTGAACACCTTAACTTCAATCCAGTTTGGACTTTGAGGTCGAGAAATAAGTACTTCTTGCCGACTCATTAGTTTAGTAGAAAATCAAGAGATCCTGCTAGGGTAACGACTTGTTAATTGAATAGAAACCCAAAATAGGAATTAGTTATAACCACCAAAGCGATCTAATCACCCATGCCTAGATTTGGTGAAGTTTAGATTTCAGTATACGAAGTTCATTTTATTTATGCAATTTTTTATTTCTTTATTATAAAAACATAAAATCTTTTATTTATTTTTAATCGTAATATGATTTATTTAAAGTACTAATTAGATCTATATTTCTTTAGGTTAAATTTAATTTAGTATTAGCCTCACTTAGGTACGATTCTCGAAGTACTCACCTACTTCATTGTAAAAACTATATTACAACTTGAATCGTATACTTGCAAACACCGCCTCAGTTCCATTCATTTAGTTGTAGTATTTAAACTTTAGGCATTAGTACGTCCAGAGGTGGTCATAGAGAAAATTGTTTTTATCTATACTCATAACCTTTAACTATAATAAACCATAAGCTATCAGTATACAGGGACATGAAAGAGACTCACAGAATACTCACACAAGTTGGATGTTCATAGAAGGTCTCAAAAAAGCTGGTTACCTTACGAAATATCTCGTTATAACCTTCTGTTATTAGATACACAGTTACTGGTTCTTCTCTGATGAAGAACTCCCACTTAATCAGGGTACAAGAATAAAAACAAAGCCAAAGAAATAAAAAAGAACCCTCACAACACTAGCCACTCCATTATTTATAGTCCAAACGATCTCATAATAACCCCACACGTGGCCAGAAATTTAGAGTTGATTTAACACCCTTTGGCGGTTGACATATCAATCTATAGACAATACTTTCCACCAAACACCACTACTACCACTAATCACAGGGATACACTTTGATTGTACTTATAAGCAACCAAATAACAAGTCATTTAGCTACCTAAACACATCAAGATGTCATCTACAGTACTCTAGTTCAAATCCAACTAGATTTTAATAAGTAACCAACAAAAATTGAATAGTATACTCACGTTTCACAAGAAAGCATGGTAAACTGCCGCACTCACAAAGAAAACTATTGGGTCCATGACCCAACAATCCGCCATAGACAAATTCCATGTGCCACATAAAATAGACCACTTAGTGGATACTAACAGAAGGGTTTGCCAACATAAAATTCACCAACAGAATCCACTGATTGGTGGGTTCTCCACATCAAACTTTCCAAGATGTAATGATAAGTAACTTACACTTTTCCAAAAGACGAACCTTCAACCAAGTCTTTATAGGCTTTCCTGGTTAGCCAAACAATTCGCCAATCATGGTGCAACAACTAGCACAAGCTTAACCTGGCGGATAGGGCGTTAATCAGCCTTCCTTGGCTTATATTTAAACAATAATCCACCCACACAAACCATCAACTAGAACCATGATGAGTAGGGTGTTACACATATCGAGATAAATCAACCACCAATTGTTCATTGTTTGTTAATTTTGTAATTTCACGTGTTTTACAACTTAGTCCTTGGTAGTTTGCTCATAGATTAGGTTAACTCCTCTTGACTTTATTGTTTATCGTAATATAATTTTTTATGATTAGTTGGTTAGACTCGTTATTTCACATGCTCATTATTTAAAAATTGTTCAATCTTCAACTCTATTGGGTTTGATCCTTGGAATACTCTAATGTTCCATTATAACAATACAAATATTACAACTGTACTATCACATTTGCAATAAGCCGCGATATTTGTTTTCATTTTATAAAGTGTTGGTTTTTCTCTTCATTCGCGAGAGGCAATTAGAGAGTTGGTCAAGTTATTGGCACTGCTTCCAGGGAGTCAGTGCTTGATTAAACTACTTTTAGTTTCGTTACGTATACTTAGGGAGATAATCGATAAAATTTGAGGTTATAAATATGACATTTTATTCATGTTTTAACAATGTTCCTTCGGTTAGACCAATTATGAACCATCTAAATATGGGCATGACCCTTATTTCCCATATTCTTCTTATTATTACGAGGATAAGGGTGCATATGAGGAGGAATCTATAGAAGATGACCACCTAAACACTTGGAATAGCGCATTTGAAGATCCATGTCTGAGTTACAAGATGACTTGAAAGATATTAAGAATCCATTAGACCAATTATTTGAACTCCTTCGGTGTGAGTAAGGGAAAGTGTACTGGTGGATGAATGTGTAGAACCGGATGCTGTCGAAGTTTAGAAGGGCACCCTAGATATAATCTTTGAACTATAAGACTTGAAGGTCAATTTTCAACCAGAAATAGAGGTTGGAGAGTTGAGTGTTGTGTTAGGAATTATCAAGGAAATCTTCGACCTTAGGAAAGTAAGTGTGGAGGAGCTGCCAAACTTCTAGGATGTTTTAGGGACGCCCGCACTACAAAATCCAGTTGAGGAAGTGTTTCAACAAAGGTATGGTTAGTTGGAGGTGAAGAACCCAAAGCAAATGGATTTTGTAGTTCCCAAATTGAAATTCCTCAAAAGATGTCATGGAGACAATATGGTTTTGACAAAGAATTTATTATAATGTGTTTTTTGAAATGATCTAAATCCAAATGTGATAGACACATTCTATAATGCCCTCGACCCGACCTGATCTACAAGATTCAAATCTCAGATGTCAAGTCCTTCTTACAGATGTAACTTAAAATTTTTTTATTCATCTATGTAAATGTCTATCTATGAGTGTAACAGAATCTCTTATTGGCATACATTGTATGGTTACATTTGCATTTCTTCTATGTACAAACTACTATCTATGGCTACTACAGAGTTTCTTGTAAAAATACAATGTATGGTTATTATTTCAACTCAATAAAGTTTCACACTTTCGTACTTTATCTCTTAGCCTACTGGATATACTTTGGGATACTACTTAATGCAATTTAGCACAGACTCGGACACACCATTTAACTTTAGTTGTATGCATAATAGCCCAACACGTCACTTCCTTGGCATAGCCCTGGCATCGTCTCTCAGCGCATATTCCTTTACAGACCTGAAAATAGATTCGTAAGAACTTAGTGAGCTAAATCTTAGAATAACTTTTTCATTCATTCTACATTGCATATGTTATCTTGCACATCCTTGAGGTATTTATTGACCTTTCTTCCTTCTTTGGCAAGTGCAATACTGAGGCTACCATCTTTCTTTCTTTAGAACAATCTCCCTTCTTTTGAGCATACTACACTTAATATCTCTTTACCTTCTATATCCTTTCTTAACTCTTACCTTATTATCTAACTTAATATCTTTTTCTGTACTTACTACTCTTATCATTTTCTTCGGGCAGGGTAGACTACCCCCAATACTTAACTCATAATTCGTTTAGATCTTCCTTATTTCTGTGTACTCTCTATACATACTTTTAACACATAACTTTGCCTCACCACGTACTCTAGCACATGCTATCCTTTTCATTCATCCCTTGCAATTATACAGGGTTCGACATTCATTCGGTGTCCGCCCAAAGGCATTGTCTTCAGATGGTCATCACGAAATCATTCTTTAGATTTTGCCATGAAGGCATTCGTTTCCAAAGATAGCCACAGAGGCTTTCCTTTCAGAGTCTCGCCACAAAGGCTTCCATTTAATAGAGATAGCCATAAGGGCTTCTTTTTAATAGAGAAAGCCAAAAAGGCTCACTTTTACGAAAATTGGTGTTTTTGACGATAGGGATTCACCTAAACTCATCGTCAAGAGGTTTTCCCCTTGTCGCCCGGTACTCACCCAACTGTCTTTTAAATCTTCTCCATATGATACTATAGCCCAACCATGGTCTTACGCTATATGCTCTTCAGAGTACCATGGACTTTTTCTTTTAGAGATTGTGTTTTTTAGCCCTGACGGACCCCTTTAGATGACTTCAGAGATAGAGACAGACATTTCATGCAGACTCATACTTAATAGACTCATTCACATCTGACTTACTCATGTCAGACTTGTTCATATCCTCAAAACACACATAGACACACTTTACTCATTCAGACACATTAACCATTGACCTCAAAGATCATATCCATATTATATATGAATCATTTATGCAAGTTCATCAGTCATACATTTCTCACAGAATCATCACATCATGCATTTTTAGCTTATTTTCATAGAAGGTTCTAACATGCATAATAAATTTGCAAGAGTCGGCTTAGGGACTCACCTTATAACCTTAAAGGCAGCTTAAACTTTAGATCTAGCCCTTTCTTCTTAAAATCAACTGCTCGAGCTCCAGATCCTTCAATCAGCCAGATGCTACGACTTCCTCAGCTTAACAAACATAGACTTTGTTAAAATCTATCTGGGTAACCTTTATCATCACTTTAAACCCCAAACGTAACACTAAGCCTTATTTCTTCAAGTATACTTATAGATCTGTGTTCTAATAACAAGTAGAACCTTAGAACGTATTTTAATGGGAGGAAAATCACTAGCAGAAATTAGGGTTTTAGACTCATCTGTTGGGAGGCAACTTTCATATGCTCATTGCCTTCATCCTTAAGAAGGAAGATAACCCCCTTAACTTAACTCGGGTGTCATTTTAACTTAACCCAAGTCTTCATGGGAACTTGGTGAACGTAAAGTCGAGATTGAGTGGCTTATCAAAATTTGCAACCTCTAAGAAACTTACCTGATACTCTTTCAACCTTTAACTCTTTTGGTTCACGTTTGGTTAATTCCCAACCAGATTTCCTTACAATTTAACTAGTACAAAACCACATTGGTCACTGAGGGTATTGTACCTTCTTTCTTGACCTCATGCCTCATAACCATCCTTCTCATAACCATCACTTTCGTTTCACTTATCATCATAATTTAACTAGGAATCCTTGTCTACTTACTTCCATATCGAAGTTCACCCGTTCTATACGCCAAAAAGTGCATTTGAGCGACTACTACTACTTGGTCAACCATTCTTCTCTATGATTCCTTAACCATTCCTATTATAGAGAACCGTATAAAAAGGACACTCTTAGTTCACTTATTCTATACGTCAAGATGGTCCTTTTTGGGTGAACACTTCTTCGCTTATCGTTTTTCTAAATAACTACGCCTAATTCAAAGACTCATACACTCTTACCATTTTTCTTTGAATCGCCATACCTAACTTAGCCATGAGTTTTGTTCCTCCGGAATACGTTAGGCTAAGGCATCACAAATGAACTTAGAAAGTAACTTATACTTAATCCAATCCTAACGTTGGACACTTAAAACTATCCTTTTAAGCCTTATTCCTATAGACTATATTTCAAACTTTCAGGACTTTGCCCAATGGCGAACTCTTGAAATTCTGTTTCTTAAATGAATCTATCATTTTACTTATTCAAAACTCATTCCAAAATTTTTACTTCTAAAATAATACCTGAATACTAGGGCTTCACCAGGTGGGATGTTACACATTCATCCCTGGAAAAAGGTCTTTTTCAATTGAATGATGAACAAACGACGAATCAAAGTTTCACGGACCTTGTTAAAGTTCCATTTTGGGGGCGTAATAACTGACCCTAAGCTAATTGTTAAATCTGTTTCTAAAAGATATTAGTAATGTATAAATAAGTAGCTTGTTGCATTGAAACCCCTTTTTAATTTTCTTGTTTAGACTAGGCTTTAATTCCCACAAGTTATTTTGTTTTATTTCACTTTATTTTATTTGATTGGTTTTATTTTTACTAATTGGTAGCTTTAACTTTTCCTGTTTGGAGGGGCTAAAGGTGAAGAGTTTGGAAATTTGGACAGTACAATGGTGTCAGGATACCACCAATAGATTTGAAATTGGGGGTTAAAAATTAATTGGATATCACGATATCCACCTTGGGGTATTGAGATATCCAAATCGAGTCAAAATAAAAACAGATCTCAAAAGTGTCACCCTCATGTTTTAAATGATTTAAACTTTAAAACCCTTAAAAAACTCCCAAATCCCTAAATTTTTATGCCCTAGCTTCCTCTCCCCTTCATTCTCACCTCTTTCCCTTAAAAAACTTTCACCAATATTTTCCAAACTCCTCTTAGGGCTTGCCTCTTGCTTGAACAAGTCTTGCTACAAGAAAAAACTCTTTTACGAGTTTTTGTCTTTGTCAAGTTGGAACAACGGTATTGAACGCCTCCGCAAGACCTATCGATACAATCCCTAAGTATTACAATTTGTTCACTCTTTTCTAGTAGTGTGCAAAATCTTTATTTCATTTCCTGTATTTTGCATAGTTGTTCTTGTCTCTTTTACCATGACTTCTCGAAGAATAAGCTCGATGGGATCTTATGACATACCAACAGCGTCTACGGAACGTAGCAATTGGAAGTTCGTAGATCTTAAAGCAAAGGATTTTTTCAAGAACTTTATGGATGACCATTTCTCCAAGAATATGGGGGTTGAATCTAAAGATTTTTTAAAGAAGAGTTTTGGGATCTAGTACCATCTCATGGCTAGCCCAAATTTTACCTTTGGCCTCAAGGGTCTGTGGACCCTTCTATGGTGTTAGAATTTTACGTCAATCTAAAGTTTGCTAGAGCACATAGATTTATTGTGAGGGGTCATATAGTCGAAATTTTGTCTTTTATAATTTTTGAATATTATAATGTCCCATGTTAAAAGAATGATGATATTGATTTAATTGACTTAGGAAACTTTCATAATGTTGATTTGGATGTTATAATACTGTATTTAATCATAGGTAAGGGAGAATGGACATGGGAGGGAGATATGAATTTACCCCTCACGGTTGATCTGGGCTTATTGACTCCATTACTAAACTTTGGATACAAAACAAAAAAAATTTGTTGACCCTTTTCATGCTATTATGTTAAACTCTATTTTGTAGAAAAAAACATATTTATGAACTTGGATTTAAAATTATATAATGCGTTGCGTAGTACAAGACAAAGTTGGGATATTTTTCCAGCATTTAATCACTAACTTGTGTCGAATTGCTGGAGTACCAATGGTGTTGCCTGAATAGCCTAATTACCCAATTAAAGGTATAAGAGGCGATCCCTTGCATAAGCAATCACAAGAGCACCAACAAGAAAAGTAAGATGTAGGGTCCTAAAAGCATAAAGAAAAATAGGAGTCACTACAAACATCGTCGAGAGAATGACGAATAGAAAGAATGCTCAAACATATCCAAACAAGGATAGATGAGCTAGTAGAATGGCAAAGGTACGACTCAAAAATGATAGAGGCTGTTGATAACTCTTGAAAAGAGTTATATTTCACATCTTTAGATCTAACTAATTACTCGTACTTAGGTACATTTAGTTGCATTTATGGACGGTCTATTAGTATTTTTCTTGTTTTAACATTACATTAAGAGCTACTATACTTAAATGTTAGTTATTTTTAATTACTTGTGGAAGGGTTGTGTGTGGTGGTGGATTGGCAGGTGCAGGATAAGGAACAAGAAGTAAACGAGTGAAGGTTTACCGAGACAAAAGGTTGGACAGTTTGTCAGCTCGATTGTTGTGGCAATTCCAAGAAGAAGACTGAGTCAACACTCAACGCATACCAGTTTCATCCCAACTATACTTGTACTAGAAAAATATGCCTAAAAAATAGGGAAGAAAATCATGGTCTGTTGGATTTACCCTAGGGAAAAAGGTTATAAAAAGCCAAAGAAGGAAACCCTAAAGGGGACAAACAACAAAATGACGAGATCCTCAGGCAAAAATAGAGGGTAGCGGCTGAGAATAAAAAGAGAGATGAAAAGAGTAAGACAAAGGGCAATCTCTCTTGGCCACTTCAAGACATTATGTCGCTAGATTTGTGGGCTGAATAGGCGAAAGATATTTTCCCAAAGTTCTTCCTTTATTTCTTACTTTATATCTTTAATTGTCTCTTCGTGAATTAATTTGTTGAAAATGATGTTGAATGCTATTTTGAATCTGGATTTTATTTACCAACCCATGAGCTAAATCACATAAGGTTGGGATTACTAAATGAAACTTTTATTTCCTTTAATGAATGAAGCGTAGATCACTTTAATACACTATTTCATTTAATTGTTTTTACAAAATTACATATTTGCAAACTCTAGACATAGATGAATGTACAACATGTTCATTTAATTAATCTAATTTTGACAAGGTTAGGTTAATGAGATTAAAATTGAATGATATGAGCAAGTGTTCAACCGAATACTTGTAGTAGACTTTAGACATAGAGCAGCAATCGTACAGAAAGAAAACAAACAGTGTAGGTTGTCGTGCTTAAGGCCTATAGACATAAATCGCTTAAGGCAAGGCAACTTGAGGTCTTGTTCTCGAAAGAAGTGGACCATTTTAGAACTCTTCTGAGCAGTAGATGGAGTATGGTTTTGATGAGGCATTACTATCAATAAGGGTAGATTCTTAGCAATCTCGACCTTCCAAATCAACATTGTAGACCCTCTGTCATTTGTCATAGTATCTTTGCCATATCATTCTTAATTGTTTATTTATCCGTTTGCATATTATTCACGTAATTATTCTTTTAATTTCCATTGCATTTTTACTCTTTTCTTGTCATAGAATTTTCCATCATTTATCAGTTACACATATTACACATTATTATTCCTTCAAATTACCACTGCATTATTATCATTATTTTGTCATAATATTAATCATACCTTACTCTAATAACTTGACCAAATTATATCGTTCCAATCCCTATGGAGACAATCTCACTTATCACTTTATTACTTGGTTTAACGTGTATACTCTCATAATTTGCATACCATTTCACACGCGACAAGTTTTTGGCGTCGTTACCGGGGATTTGCAATTGGTGAAATTTTTTTATTATTTTCTCTTGTTTTCTTAGTTTTAGCTAACTTAGTTGTATTTGATTTCTATAGGTCAGTGTATTAGAAGAGGCATTCCTGCTAATAAAGAATATCCTTTTGACCCAGAGATTGAAAGAACTTTGTGAAGAAGGGGAAAAGAGTTGCGAAATATGGCTAGGGAAGGGAATGATCATGGTTTGAATGATCATCGTCTCAATGATAATCCAAATGGTCAGGATGTTAATCCTCCTATTCCTCGTGTGATAGATGATTGAGATAGACCAATTCAAGAACATGTTGTTCCAATTTTGGATGATTTGAATCCAGGGATAGCCAGACCACACGTACAAGCTCAACAGTTTGAGCTGAAGTCGATAATGTTTCAGATGTTGCAAACGGTAGAACAGTTCAATGGGTTGCCTACTGAAGATCCACGACTACATTTAAGACTTTTTCTAGAAGTCTGTGACTCATTTCGTCAATAGGGTGTTCCTAAAGATGCTTTACGGCTTAAATTATTTTCATATTCTTTGAGAGATTGAGCAAGTACATGGTTGAATGCTTTGTCATCAGGAATAGTGTCATAATGAAGACGTGCTAGTAAGAGTAGATAAATATATTTTTCCCATAGATCTCCTTATTTTAGAATGTGAAGCTGAGCGAAATGTGCCAATTATTTTTGGAACACCTTTTCTTGTTATTGGCAGAACTTTGATTGATGTGCAGAAAGGAGAACTGACCATGAGGATGAATGATCAGAAGATTACTTTCAATGGATCTGATGCCTTGAAAGATGCTAATGAGAATGAAAAATGCCACGCCATTGGGTTGATAGAAATAGCAGTAGAGGAAGAGTTTGCAAAAATTTTTCACAACAATTTTGATAGTGATGAAGACTCACTTGAGTGGAGTGACGCAGCAATTTTTGAGGACATTGGTGAATTTAAGGAAGCCAAGCAGTTTGTGGATAAACCAGCGAAGAAGTTTGAATCTTTGGATTTTTCATATCACTTTTTTAATCCTCAACCTTCTATAGAGGAACCTCCCACACTAGAGTTGAAACCTCTACCACAGCATTTAAAATACACATATTTTGGAAATTACATCACTTTACCAGTAGTAATTTCTACAGAGTTAACACCCGAGCATCAGGTCAAGTTGTTGGAAGTTCTTCAGTGATTTAAGAAGGCATTAGGATGGACCCTTGCTGATATAAAAGGAATTAGCCTTGTTCTCTACATGCATAAAATTTTATTGGAGGATTACCATAGCAATTCTATTAAATAGAAGAGAAGACTAAACTCGATCATGAAAGAAGTTGTCAAGAAAGAGATTATCAAGTGACTTGATGCTGGCATTATTTACCCAATTTCAAACAGCTCATGGGTGAGTTATGTACAATGTGTACCCAAGAAAAGAGGTGTCACAGTAGTGAGAAATGATAATAATGAGCTCATTCTTACTCACACTGTCACGAGATGAGGAGTATGCATGGACTATCGTAAGCTCAACAAGACAACTAGGACGTACCATTTTCCCCTACCATTTATTGATTAGATTTTAGAAAGATTAGCTAGGAAAGCTTCCTACTATTTTTTGGATGGTTATTCAGGGTATAATTAGATTGCCATAACTCCTAATGACCACTACTCGGGTGCTCATGTGGATCATGACAAGCAATCCATTAACCTCCGAGATGTTTGAGTTATCAGTTTTGTTTTTATTTTTCCTTTCTTTAATTGTTTTACTTTCATTTTGTTTTTATTATCTATTATCAATCATTATTAATGTTGTTTCATTTTTGTTTCTATCTTTGATTAATGAGCAGTTTTTCTCGATTTTTGGAGACAAAATAAAAGTGTGGGATTATCAGTTGTGATACTAAGAGGACTTTGCCACAACATCTTATAAGGAAATTATGCTACGACAAACTGGGTCAATGAATGTCAAGGTACGAGGTAACATGAGTTGACCAGATAGTAAAGTCCAAGGGAGAGATTTTTGGATAGCTGGGCCCATTTTGTTACTTGGGTAGCCTAAGGTGGAAAATCCAAAACTTTTATTTTAGGGCTAGGTCACCTCACATTTCCTCCTTCCCCCGTAAAAAAATCCCCTTATTTTTCCCTCCTCCATGCCACAAAGGTTACTTTGCATGTTTCATTTTTCTGAATTGTCAACATTATCTCCTCTACCCACCTCTTTGCTCCCAATTCCTGAAGCTGCAAATGAGCCAGCTCAAACTCCTACTACCAGAGTTGAATCAGAGAATTTGGGAACCATTACTAATAAACGGGAAACTATTGCTAAGGAGCCTAAACAGACGACATCATTAAATCTTTAGAATGAAGAAGTAGAGGGAAAAGATGAAATTGCCACTGTCACTACTACTACCACGAAAGGTAAGGACCCTGTTCCATCCACCGTACTAGCTTCCATGACTGCACAAGACCATGATATCGATAATCTTATTGATAAGATCACGAAAACTGATGAGGGGCCGAAATGACCCCCATAAAGTCAATGCCTGTAAATCCACTCATAAGGCTGAATGAAGTAACTACACTCAAGTCCAAGCCAGGGAAGTGTTTTTCCCTACCTCATGCATTTTATTTCTTTTTCCATGTCATTTTCTGTGCATATCTATATGTTTTTTTTTTCTATTACATATATGTACATGCATTGAGGACAATGCATCCCTTAGGTTTAGGGATGTATTGTGCATTTAGGCTGCATTATATATCTAGTATGTATGCTCATTTTAGTCTCGTTAAACTTGTTTTGCCACTGCCATGTAACTACTATGTATTGTTTTGCATATGCAGAGTATAATCTTTACTTATGATTTCAATGAGGAGATTAATTCTTTAATAAAACTAGAAAAATGTGACAATGGGTTAGGCGAATTCAGCTTAGTTTAGGTTGCTTGAAGATTACCCCCAAAAATAATATGTCCTAGCCTTAGTTATTTTGGACTATAACAAGTATCTTTCAATGAACTTAGAGACTTTTAAAGCCAAACTCAATCACATTGCCACAATATTACTTAAATAAATAAAGGATAGTAAACACTCCAATACTTAGAATTGCCAAGTAAGTCAGCACCACTTTGTTTGCTCCATCGTGCTCTTGACTAAAAAGGTGAGTCCAAGTAAAAGTGTGTAATAAATAAAAAGAAAATTAGGGGCACTCCGCTGTAGTAACGGGCTGTGTAGCTAAGAAGGTAGTTTTTTGCTCCATCCACTTCTAAGTTAAAAGCCTTATCTTCAAGAGTGATTTTTATTTAAATTATGACATGATTGAGTACTCGATATTTCAGTGTATGCTCCATTGTGATTATCAAGTCAAAGAATTTTGTGACAAGCTAAATCCCTTAATATGCCTTAATAAAAAATGAAAAAAATAAGGCAAATAATAAAAATTTCTAAAAGGCTTAAAGTAAGGGTTACAAAGTAACTTGAGTTTAGGTAACAAATGAACTGAGAAAATTAGGAGATGTTTGCTAGGCCAAAAAGCACACATGAGCACATAAGAAATTTTTTTTTTAGGGAGCACTTTTCTGCACTACCTTTGTTGAGTAAACCTTTGAAACTTGAACAAGTTTTTACGGATAGAAGATTGCTAAGAATTAAAGGATATATATTGTTATTTGAATGGACTTGCAGTACACGATGGTTATGTGCGTAGGCAAGTATTGTTGCATTCATGCATTCATGTATATTTTGCTTGAGGATAAGCAATATCAGGTTTGGGGGTGTGATAACTCTTGAAAAGAGTTATATTTCACACCTTTGTATCAAGCTAATTGCCTGTACTTAGGTATATTTAGTTGCATTTTAGGAAATTCCATTAGTATTTTTCTTGTTTTAACATTACATTAAGAGCTTGAACTATACTTAAATGTTAGTTATTTTTAATTACTTATGGAAGGGTTGTGTGTGGTGCTGGATTGGCAGGTGCAGGAAGAGGAACAAGAAGTAAAGGAGTGAAGGTTTGCCAGGGCAAAAGTTTGGATAGTTTTTCAACACAGATGCCATGACAATTCCAAAAAGAAGACTGAGTCAATACTCAATGCATACCAGTTTCAACCTAACTGTACTTGTAGCAGAAAAATCTACCTAAAAAATAGGGAAGAATATCATGGGTTGTTGGATTTACCCTAGGGAAAAAGGTTATAAAAAGCCAAAGGAGGAAACCCTAAAGGGGGCGAACAACAAAAAGAGGAGATCCTCAGGCAAAAATAGAGGGTGGCGATTGAGAACACAAGGAGAGACAAAAAGAGGAAGACAAAGGTAGTCTCTCTTAGCCATTGCAAGACATTGCTTCGCCGAAGTTATGGGCTGAATAGGTGAAAGCTATCTTCCTGAAGTTATTCCTCTATTTCTTCCTTTATTTCTTTAATTGCCTCTTCATGAATTAATTTGTTGAAAATGATGTTGAATGCTATTTTGAATCTGGATTTTATTTACCAACCCATGAGCTAAATCTCAAAAGGTTGGGATTACTAGATGAAACTTTTATTTCCTTTAATGATTGAAGCGTAGATCTGCTTTAATACACTATTTAATTCAATGGTTTTTACAAAATTACATGTTTGCAAACTCTAGACATAGATGGATGTACAGCATGCTCATTTAATTAATCTTATTCTGACAAGGTTTTGTTAATGAGATTGAAATTGAATGATATGAGCAAGTGTTCGACCAAATACTTGTAGTAGACATAGAGCAATGTTCATACGGAAAGAAAACAAATAGTTCAGGGTGTCGTGCTTAAAGCCTATAGACATATATCGGTTAAGGCAAGGTAACCTGAGGTCTTGTTCTCGAAATAAACAGGCCATTTTAGAACTCTTTTGAGTAATATACTGAGTATGGTTTTGTCGAGGCATTACTGTTAGTAATGGCAGATTCTTAGTAATCCCGACCTTTCGAATCAACATTGTAGACCCTCTATCATTTACCATAGTATCTTTGCTATAGCATTTTTAGTTGTTAATTTATTCGTTCGCATATTATTCACGTAATTATTCTTGTAATTGCCATTTCATTTTTACTCTTGTCTTGGCATAGCTTTTTCCATCATTTATCAATTACACATATTACACATTATTATTCCTTTAAATTACCACTGCATTCTTATCATTATTTTGGTCATAATATTAATCATACCTCACTCTAATAACTCAACCAGATTATACCGTTCCAATCCCTGTGGAGATGACCTCACTTATCACTTTATTACTTGATTCGACGTGTATACTTGCACAATTTGCATACCATTCCACACGCAGTAGCTATAAAGCCATATGTTGAATGTTATGCGAGTAATTACGGGTTAGACGAGCTAGCTTTGCCAAAAAAGCTACAATTTTTTAATGTTCAAGAAAGGTGTGGAGAAAAAGACCGAAAGAAAAAAGGGAAGAAAATGGGTGAACAAATGAGAAAGAATGATTTTAGCTCAAGCAAGAATGGTGTGGAGATAATTTACGCACTTGCCCGACCTAACAGAGGAGTAGTATTGAAATTCTCAATAGAGTAGCCGAGACGAGCCTACAGGTGTGCACTGGTGAAAAGTAAAAGGAAACAACCAATGATTGAGGATTCAAACTCTGATTCGGAATAGTTACATGCTTTCACAATTTTTTATTCCTTTATGCGACATGTAAACTATATAAACTACATTACTTTTGGACTTGTTTTTCTTGTTTTTATCTTTCATAGTTTTTTTGGTTTGTTTGTTTTATGTGCAGCTAATTTACCCTGAAAGATTACACTACAATTGTGAGCTTTGACGATGAGGTGGACACCTGAGCTAGTATGACACTTTATCTTTTTTTCAGGCACACATTAAGGACAATGTGTAATCTAAGTGTGGGGGGATGCACATATTTTTATGTGTTTCATTTTTCTTGTTTTTATGTTATTTTTGTGTTTATTGTCATTTTTAGGCTATTTTCAAAAAAAAAATTCCAAAAAATTTTTGTGTAATTTCATGGTGCTTGGATTATAATTAGGCAATAAATCATTAGTTGTAAATATTAAATAAGTAAGTTAAATTTCCAAGCTTGTAAATTTTGAATGATACTAGATAACTTGATATTTTTAATTGTAGACTAATTAGTTCACTTATTTAATTTGTATAATAGAGTAGAGGCAATAACTTTAAATGAAAATGTATAAAGTGTACCATAGGATGAATGAAGTATATGGATCCTTGTAGATAAATAATATGAATTGTTAATTGTCCGTTTAAATAGATGTATGCCTAATAGAATTGGTGTTTTGTGAATCATTCGGGAAAGACCTTAGGAATTTTTTGAACTAGCCTAGAGCCTAAATACCTTTTGATATGTACTCTAATTCCCATATTTTAAGCCTCAAGTAGCCTTTCCTTGTAACCTTAATATCAAAGCCTTGAGCCTAAACAAGTCTAGTACTCAATCCTTTTTTGTCTCGATCTTTAAAATGCACTATGTAATAGACGTTGGGCCATGGACATTGAGGGTTAGGTAGAGACATCATGGTGGCTTTGTGTGTGAAAAAGAAAATGAAGAGACTACACGATATAGTACGTTAAAAAAATAGACCTTTGTGAATGAAAGAGCGCAAAAAGAAGAAAAAAAGAGCTTAAAAAGAAATCAAAGTTGAACTCAAAAAACAAAATCCTTTGGTTCACATGTATTAATTTTGTATGTATTGGTATCGCTTAATACCTTTTAAAATTTTAGAGAAGGTAGGCAAGGGAAAGAGAAATAAGGAGGTGAGCTATAAATAAATTTGGGAAGAGTAGGGAACCATAACATATGCTTAATCACTTCTAGTACTTGAACCCGTTTTGAGTGCCTGTTGTTTGAATTTTAAACCGTCCTAAGCCTCAGAATGCTACAAGCCAAGAAGATCTCTAGGACCCAAATAATTCACTAACAATAATTCATGAACTACTTGTATTTTTTTGAACGAATATGAAAAATTATTTTTAAATATCTATGAGTGATCTACATAATTTATTTTGATACATAACACTTGTTTATACATTCATTTTCATTGCCTCTATATCTATTGATATTTTAACTTAGTAAACTTTTTTTTTGCAATAGTAGTAACTAAGTTAGCTGGACATCGCTATTAAGTTGTATGTGAGGTAGTTCTCGTATGAGTTTGATATTTCACAACTATGTGACTTAATTATCTGATCTAGTCCAAGGTTTGTCTTTCTTTTTGCATGTTCGGTGTGTTTTCTTGAGGACAAGCAAAGAGTTATATGTGGGGGAGTTTGATTTGCTGTAATTTGATAGGAAAAATTAGGATTCCCTAGTACACTCAAAGAGCTTGTTTTCAAGCATATCAGCATCTTTTCTATAGTTTTTCTTAGTTTTAGATTTTTAGTTAATAAGTGTAAATGCATCATTTTTATTGTTTTTGAGACCCAAATTTGCCAATACTGTCACTGGGGGACTTAACATATGATTGAGTGTTGTAAGGATGCGTTGGAGGTCAGAATGGAGCAAGAATATCACCAAATGATAGGGTATCTTGATATCCTACCCTTGGAACCATGATACCTACAATAGGCCCTAAGGATGGAGGCCACACAGCGATATCACAATATCCACCCTAGGGTATCACGATATCCACATACTTTGGCAACCTCCCATTTCAAGACTGTCGACAATGTCGCAACATCCATCCCATAGGTATCATGATATCCACATCGTGAGGGGAAAAATGACATAAAGGGTAGTCTTTTTCCAACCGTAGCACCAATCATTGAAGGCTCGTTCAAAGGTATTTTGGGCAAAAAAAATTGGGTCAGAATTGCTACTTAAATTAGCCAACTTTTGGCTAAGAAAAAAGGAGGCAACAATAGAGTAGTTTAGCTTTTGTTTTCTCTATGTTTTCTCTTAGTTTTTCTGCACTTTTTCAAGGTTTTCTATTTTCTCTTCTTCTTTCATAGTTCTAGAGTTTATTTTATTGCACTTTCTTCTTGTTCTTAGTGTTCTTGTAGTTAGTTAACACTACAACTTAGGTTTATTTGCACTTTCAGGCCCTATATCTTGCTTGTAATGACATTTTTAGCTTTAGTTTAATGCATTTCAGTTTTTTTTACTTTAAATCTATTAAAGTTTATTCCTTTTATGTTTCTTATTTTTTATTTTCATGTTATATGTTTCTCTTTACACTTCCTTTAAGTTTCCTTGCATAAAAATCCAAACTTTTATATTTTTCTTTAGATTTTATTTAATGGCTTCAATGTTTTCATTTTCATGTTTATTAGCTTTATTTTTCACATTGGTAACTAAACTTTTAAGGGAGTTGGTTAATGGAGATGTAGTAAGCTGATTTTTGGATGAGGGATCAAATTGTAATAAATTGGACTAATTTGAATGAACCTAAAAACTTAGGATTGACGACCCTAAGGGAATACCTAGGCGAGTGAGACTGAGAGGAGATCTTTTTGGGCACCAATTCATTAGTCTCGGGTTAACCGGTGAGATTGAGAGATAATCCAGATTAATTTGTCTAACTTGGTAAAATTGAGACCAAGAGATAAAATAGAGCCATTTTAGGAGTTTAAGTGATTTGGATCCCTAATTCGAATATTAGTAAACCACATAGAGATCAATCAACCACCATTTGTTAATCCTTTTTAAATTTTTGAATTTCACACATTTTTAATTTAGTCTTTGGTAGTTTGATCATTGGTTAGGTTAATTCCTCTTGACTTTATGGTTTGTCGTAAAATAATTTTCTACGATTAGTTGGTTAGAATTTTATTTCATATGCTCGTTATTTGGAAATTGTTCAACCTTCGACTCTCTTGGGTTTGATCCTTGGAATAATCTAGTGTTCCATTATAACACTACAAATATTACAACTAACTTGTCACACATGCAGTAAGTCGCGATATTTATTTTATTTTTATAGAGTGTTTATTTCTCTCTCCATTTTTTGTGGGGAGGGGAGAAAGATGATCACTTGGCTACCGGATTGACTACATTCTCAATTGGCTCTTCAAGCTCATTTTTGTCCAAGGGTTTATCTATGAATTTTTCAACTCCTTGTCTTTTTAGATGGGTGCGCTAGGGTTTTCCAGAGTTTTACCTGTGCGTTGCATTCACATGTTATTTTCCATCCTTCCGAGGATTGTTTTCTGTGTTACTAGGAATGCCCTAACCAAATTGCTTTTGCATTAAATTTATTATTTGACTGAATAGGTCTTGGATGCCATTAATTTAGGAGTCAAGTCAGTCGCATTTAGATTGGACTTGTCAAAACTCTATTTTCATTGCTTGCATCTCCCCTTCTATTTTGTCTAACCTTTGACTACATATAGTATGGTCTTTCCCCGTGGGTCTCTCTTGAGACCTCTACAAATGTGGAGGTTGATAATGAGGGTTCGGTCAATTTTGCATTTAATTTTTGTCTCCTTGATTACCTCTCCACTTCAGGTTTAGATGATCGTTCTAATAGGGGTTATATGTGTTTGGATAAGGATTTCCACCCGATTACCCAAATATTTTACCTCTTCTGGCTGGCTCTCAGAATATTTCCCATAGATTCGAGTTGACTCCTTCATGGATGGTTTGACAGTCATTTCCAAACGATTCAGCTTCTGTAAAAATTGTTGATACTTATTCTCCTCGCGAATAGCTTTAATAGTTGGTGGATTCAAGTTGTAGGAGAACCTCTTATTAGGCCATATATATGAGTTCATAGCCACTTCATCAATTAGCTTACAGGCTCGCTCGTATGTGTTATTCATGAATGCTCCTTCGGATGCACCATCCAACCCAGACCTCAAATTTTCGTCCAAATAGTTGTAAAATATTTGCATCTGAAGTCACTCTTGCGTCCTATAATAGGGACACTTCCTTAATAGCAAATTAAAACATTCCCAAACCTCGTATAGATCCTTCTTCCTCAATCTGCTTAAAATTGGCGATATCGCATCTAAGCTGGATGGTCATGCTGATGGGAAAGAATTTATGTAAAAAATTTCCAACTAAATCATCCCATGTAATGATGGAACTTGGTTCATGTGAATCAAGCCAATCATAAGCGTTATCACATAATGAAAAGGGAAACAACCGAAGACGAATAGTGTCATTGATGACCTCGTTGCATTTAGACATGTCATAGAGCTGAAAGATCTACTTCAAATGCTGATTGGGATCCTCTATCATGTTTCCTTGAAACCACAAAGTGTTTTGAATCATTTGTATGGTAGCCGTCTTGATTTCAAAATTATTTGCATTGATAGTCGACCTCTTGATACTTCCTCACACAACATCTAGAATTGGTACTGCGTAGTCGCGCAAAGTTCTTTGTTGAGCCATCAGCGGCTCACTTCGAATTTGTACTTGTGGTTCAAGAGGATAATCAAATAATGGATTTTCTCGAGTTGAGTAAGCCACCACAAGTGGATTGTTTTGTATCGGTTGACAATTGCGTCTCACAATTCGCTCTGGATCAAAATGTGGCTCGATTGGAATGCTTCCACTTCAAGTCATACACTGAAATTAGGAAACAGATAACAAAATTAATAAAATCAATGAAAAATAAAAAAAAATGTATCTATAAGTTTCAAATTTCTTATGTACCCTACTAAAATCAATGAAAAATAAAATTTAGTTTAATGTTGAAACCTCCCCGATAATGTGCCAACAACTTGACCGCCGCCAAATGTGCGAATGTTTGGACTGAAAATACTGCAACAGAAATATATGAAATTAAAACAGCAGTGTTTGCAAGTATACGAGTCAAATTATAATATAGTATTGTACACGGTGTACAGGAAGTACTCTGAGGATCGTACCCAATGGAGGATGGATTAAACTTAATTATATTTTCGACAGTAACAAGTCCAAATAGTAATAACTAAAAATTACAATTTGTAGCAAATCAAGGACCTTCTCTCAGTAAATATTTTAAAAAACATGTAAGGTTTTTAAAGTCTGGTTTCAATCATGAATGATCAATATATGCATTATAAGTACATGTGACATTCTTCCATAAACTATATGGCATGCTTACCATATATATGCATGAACATACATTCGCAGTCATATAAATATCATCATTTTATAAATATCATCATTTTCATCTCATCTATAAAAGCATAAAATTTAAATGATTCTAACCAACAAAAGTTTCCATAATTCCATCCTAGAAAAACTAAAAAATGCAAAATTAAAAAACTCACCCCAAAGCATACTTTGGATCTTCAATTTTGTCACCACGGACTTCTACTGCGATACCACTTCACGTTTTTGTTGTCATTGTTTTTTGACCATTTTCGTGCCATCGCCATCGCCAGTGGCCCCTTGCCTTCGATCATCACTGCTGAACCACCGACAGCCTCCTATTGTTAGACCATCGTTGATTTCGTGTTGATTTGGTTGGGTTAGGTTTGCACCGTCTCAATCAATTTGTCTACGTCTCGATTCTCTGGGTCCCGCTAGGAAGAATATTACAAAATTTCTATGTTCGTTTTCGACACACATATTTTATTCTAAATAAATAATAAAAGTAAAATAAATCTTGCGTGGACATGATATTCTACAATTTAAAATTTACATGCCTAAGATGATAATAAATTACAATTAATTTTCTAAGAATCACAACTTTGGCAAAATTACTTTATCATTCATAAAAATAAAAAAAAATTACATATATTCATTCTCATACATTGCCCTAAACATGCATATAATTACAAGAATGTCACATCTTATCAAATATAATCATACATGAAGAAGAGAGAGAATTTCAGTCTCAGTTTACACTATAAACATAGCACAACCTAGAGATCTGATACCAATTGTTGGAAAAAATCCAATTTGAAAACGGTTTTCTTGCACGACGAAAAATATAAATTTTGAAAATTGACTCGGTGTGTGATATTTATAGCAATAAACCCTAAATCAAATTCACATCTGTGTTTTCGAATAGACAGATCCCTTTTGTTCCCAACTTTCAACCAAACAATTTTCTCCACTATTCTCCTAAAACAAACTACTTCGAGTGTGGGCTCGAACGTTTGAATCAAAACACAAAACTAGGAATAGTTTTCTTTTCTTTAGTGTGTAAATGGAAAATCTCTTCTCAAATAAAAACTCGCAGAAATTGTTATTCCAAAAAATAGATTCAATAGTCAAGAATAAATTCTCTCTATTTTTCAGAAGAATAATAATAAATTAAATTTGTGTAAATAGTTCTATCGATGCCATCTATTTATAGGGAGATAAGGTATAACACTTGTTGAATTCTAGAAGTTTATTTCAGCTAGAAAATCAACTCCTAGTCTAACTAGAAGTATAGGTGGCGAAAACCCCAGCTAATATTACTAGGGTTATTAACTAAGGCATGTCATCCACCCCTTTAGCATAAGGGGCTTTTGGGTTTCTCCCATATCGAGTCCAATTACAAGTACTCCTAGGACTTTAAATCTAATACTTTATAATTCAACCCAACCCCCTATTTGTTTTTCTATTTCCACAAAAAAACTTAATAATATATTTTTAATTAAATAATCTTCTCAACCTAATTTTAATTCCATTAAAATCATAACGACTTTACCGTAAAAGAATCTATGAGAAAATATATTTAATTTTTTTTGTATTCAATGGTTCACTATGACCAAATGATTTATTTTCATTTACGAACTTCGTTTAATTCAAAATACATAAATTCATTTTTTAGGTCATTATCATTTTGGAGAAAATCACATTCATTTCCAAATGATTCCATTTCACTATTTTCATTTTCATTTTTTGGAGAAAACCACGTTTACTTCCAAATGACTCCATTTCTCCATTTTCATTTCGATTTTGTAGAAAACCATAATCATTTCCAAATGATTCAATTTCTCTATTTTCATTTGGAGAAAACCATAATAATTCCCAAATGATTTCTCATTCTCTATTTTCACCATTTCTATTTATTTTTGTTCATTTGATTCAACATACAATTCATTTCTGGTTTCAACGAGCTAGCGGAGGGATCAATTGAACATATTTGATTAAGGCTCCAATGATTTATAATTAAGTTCCATCTTTTTGCCTATTAATTATAAAGTCATTTAGTCACAAATTCATTTCACTATAGTATCGTGACTAAGCTCTCCCCAACGACATACCATTACGAAGAGAACTCGATCAGTGCTCATCCAATGACCTTGTCATAAGTGTGTTACTCTCATAAGATATCCTTAATCTCTTTGGGATAATATTCGTTCTCCCAATATGATCCTATTTTATCTCATGGTAACCATTACATCTTCCTTGGTAAAAAGTAAACTACTATCAAATAATAATCAAGTCATTCATCACAAAGACGAATGACCCATGGCCACATTTACTTTTCATCAACCATGTAATGTGAATGAGAGGATATCATTTACCCATGTCTCAAGTTATGAATTCCACTATTGTGAATGATGCTACATACTGCAGAAGTCGTATACCTAACGCACTAGATTTAGATTCCTTATCAATTCAAACTCAAACTTTTACTTACATCAAAGTATATGAGTCCTACATACATAGTCTGACATCCACTCAAGATTTAGGTATGTCACACTATGAACGTCAGAGATGCATAAATCTATAAATAGATTGAGGATCTATTCTTCCTAGTCTAGTTCGATGTATTGTCAATCTAGTCAGTCACATCTATGTCTCTATCTTCTAGGATCCATTCGCTCTAATGCCCAAACAAAGCGTCTCCCTAATTGGGCTTGATAGACATCATATTAGTCTTTCAATCGATTTGCTCATTTTGATTAGACTAAAGACATGTTAAGTTTTGTTTACTAATATAAGTTGTCTTTCTATATTACCATCAACCACGTAATACAACTTAGTATTAGTTTAAATGTTAGACAACCAGTGAGCAACATTTGCTTTTATTTTGCTTTACATTAAAAAACTACGTGAGTATAATAAACAAAGTATTAATGTAATTCATGAATAATTTTATTAATTATTAACCAATCTATTAGAAAAAAATTACAAGTGTACTTAGACAAAAATACTACACTTTGGGTACCAAATCCAATAGCAAAATGGTAAAGTAATTATGTACACATCCCGACAGCTGAAAACATATGAATGTAACTACCCGACACGTAATTTAGAACTTGTCACTGTGGTATTTGCTCTAAAGATCTGGAGGCATTATTTGTACGGTAAAAAGTTTCATATTTTCATAGATCATAAAAGTCTCAAATATCTCCTCTCTTAAAACAAGTTGAACCTGAAACTTTGTTGGATTGAATTGCTAAAAGATTATGATTGCTTGATCGACTATCATCCAGGCAAAGCAAATGTTGTTGTCGATGCTCTAAGGTGGAAGTCAACAATTGAATTGAGAGCAATGTTTCTCAGTTCAGTATTTATGATGATGGTAGCCTTTTAGCTAAGTTGAAAGTTAAGCTCGTGTTGTTTGATTGGATTAAAGAAGCACAGTCTACCGAAGCTAAGTTAGCAGATAAAATGAAGTTTTTTCAGTAAGGTGATATTGAGATTTTTGAAATTGATGCGACTGATTTCCATTGGTTTCACAATCAAATCTATGTTCTTGATAATGCTAATATGAAAAATATGATTTTGTGTGAAGCTCACGATAGTCCTTTTACTATGTACCAAGGTAGTGCAAAAATGTACCGTGACTTGCAAGAATCATACTGGTGGTCTAGAATGAAAAGAGAAATCGTTGAGTATATCACTAAATGCCCGACATGTCAGTGGGTAAAAGTCGAACATCAAGTTCCCACCAGATTACTTCAGCCTATCTCTATTCTAAAGTGGAAATGAAAACGAATTACTATGGATTTTGTAGTTGGTCTACAATTATACTTGAGCAAAAAGAAAGTGATTCGGGTAATAGTGGATCAAATGACAAAATCTATTCATTTCCTTACGGTGAGAACTGATTGGTCACTTCCAAAGTTGGCTAAAGTTTATTTTCGCAAGATAGTTAGACTGCATTGTGTGTCTGTATCTATTATCTCCAACTGAGATCCTTATTTTACATTGAGATTCTAGAAGTGGTTGCATGAATCGTTAGGTATAAGGTTAAATTTCAGCACGACATTCCATCCTCAGTCTGATGGCCAGTCAAAGTGGGTTATTCAAGTGTTGGAAGATAGGTTATGAGCCTTTATTATTGATCTTGAGTTTGGCTAGGAATACTATTTATCGTTAACTTAGTTTGTGATAATAACAATTTCTAGTCGAGCATTTAGATGGCTCTATATAAAGCTTTTTATGGTTGTAAATGTAGAATTGAGCTAGAGAAGGGTTGTCGGGCTGGAATTGCTTTAGGAAGCTGAAAATATCGTAAAACTTATCAAGGATAGATTGAAAGTAACGTCGAATAAACAAAAGTCATATGGTGATTTGAAACAAAAAGATATTGAATATGCAATGGGTGATAAAGTATTCTTGAAAGTACCTCTGTGGAAAAAGATCCTACTTTTTGGTCACAAAAGGAAATTGAGTCACAGGTTTATCAAACCGTATGAAATTGTTGAGAGAATGGGACCAGTTCCTTATCACCTAGCTCTACCGTCAAAATTGAAAAAGACTCATGGTGTATTCCATCTATCTATGCTCTGATGATATCGATCGAACCCATCTCATTTTATTACAGTGGAATGAATTGAAGTTCAACCTAATTTTTCTTATAAGGAAAACCCGGTCGAAATCTTAGCTCAAGAAATGAAAGAGCTGAGGAATAAACAAATGCTTTTGGTAAAAGTCATAAGGTATAGCCATAGCGTCGAAGAGGTGACCTGGGAACTAGAAGAGGCAATGAAATCCCAGTATCCCCACCTCATTTCAGGTAAATTTTAGGGACAAATTTCTGAAGGAAGGAAGAATTGTAACAACCCGGTTTCCAGTAGTGTCAAAAAAAATGATTTCGGGACCTCGTTTCCTTAAACCAAGACCATAAATATTTAATAAGTATATTTACAGAATTAAAGTATTGATGACTTGAAATTTTGGTTAAGTGATTTAACTGAAATTGTGAGCAACTATGGCTCAAAGACTAAATTAGTCGTTATAGATTCTTAATTAGGTTAAGGCTTGGGGACTTAAATAGTAATTATCCAAAGGACTAAAATAGAAAATGGACCAAATTAAAATGGCAATTAGTGGATAATGATGTAACATGTCATTAGCTTAGTTAAGTAAAGGTTTAAGTTTAATTAAACATGATTAACTTAAATTAATTAAGTTCAATTAAGAATTAAACTTAGTATATATATGAAGTGATAGTGAAAAAAAAAAAGAAGATAAAACCACATTATTCTTCATCTTTCACCACCGTCCATCATCGAAGGGTTTGGGAAGCTTGGTTTTTAACATTCGAGCCTTAATTTCAAGTAAGTCCTTAGCCATTTTTCATTAATTTTTTATAAATTTGAGGTTATGGAAACTTGATTTAGCTAACCCATGTACTAATTTTTAAAACAGTTAACTTTTTAAAGTCTCCATTGTTCAAAATTGAATGAAATTAGTGTGAAATTGTTAGAAATTAAACTTATTTTATGAAAAGGACTAAATTGTAAAGCTTAATTGATAGTTTCATACATTAGGAGCCAAATTGAATAAAATGTCAAACTATCATGAATTGTTAGTAGAGATAGAAAATAGAGGGTCCCTAATGAGTTTTAGTGAAATCGAATTTTAAATCGATTCCTTACATTGAAATTTATGTTTGTCCCGATTTTAGGGACTGAATTGAATAATTTGCAAAACATATAAAAATTGGTATTTGACTCTAGTTCGACTATAATTTGATGATATGACATTTTTTTATGGTTATTCATAGCTAACGACAACATTGAACCGTTGAGAGGGAGAGGAAAAGCGAAAATCGTCAACGAGTGATGCGCGAAATCTTGGTTTGTACATTTAGGATTTAAAGTCATTTAATTGGTTGCATTTTTGTGTTATCTACATATGGGAATGTCAAGGTGAGTATATATTGATAAATTGAACTATTGGATTAAGCTTGAATATGGATTGCTGAAATAGAAGACTAAAGTGAATAAAGTGTAAAATAGCATGACTTGTTTGTAATATGATATGTGTTATGGAATAAGGTGAAAATATGTATTGAATGATGTAACTCATATGTGATATATTAATAAACTGGATCATGATAGTGAAAATGTTTAAGAAATAGTTTGTGTACCAAATTGTGTAACACCCCAAATATGATCTAAACGTTATGACTGAATCTGGTGATGTCACATTGTAACACCCCTTACTCGTATTCAACGCCGGAATAGGGTACGAGGCATTACCAGAACACATACACTTATAAACATGTTAAACTGAGTTATAAAATTTCATTCAAATTTAAACTCTTCAAATTTTTAACATGCTTTTATAAATCTTCACGTTATAACTTCAAAATGCTATATTTGTAACAGATAGGAATTCTGAGAGCCAATATATACTTCATTTTCATTTCATTTAATTCATGATTCTCATGTTCACGATTCAATTCAATTTCTCAATCCAA
>JABFAF010279868.1:6077-16087 GCA_013677275.1 Gossypium schwendimanii | reverse complement strand
ATATTTTATTCGTATATCATTTAAATATTATTTTTTTATTCCAAATTCAAAAAAGAAGATTTCTAAAAAAATAAACAATATTTCGTATTTTGGAATTTTAAAGATCCTTCCCTAACTTACGGGGTCTTGATTTTTCTGCTAAATTCGAATATACGAACTATTTAAAAAAAATAAAAATTATCTCGGGAATCAAAAAAGAATCGTGTTTCAACTTACGGGATATGATTTCTTCTCTGAAACTGAGATGATCAAAATTTCTAAAAATAAATAAATTTTTCGGTGTTTATTATCGTTTCGGGGTTTAAGATATTGTGTCCTAACTCACGGGATATAATTCTTTTTCTCGATTAAGGTAAAATACATTTCATTAAAAATTTTAAGTAATTTTAACAAAAGGATCATATTTTTTAAAATTCTTTTCGAATTTTCAATTTTTCGACATCAAGACATTAACTAATCAATTAAGTACCAATTTTGGGCGTTACGAGGGTGCTAACCCTTCCTCGTACGTGACCGACTCCGGAACCGGTTTTTTTGAATATTGTACGTAAAAATTGATTTAATAAATTAAACCGTTAAAGGTGACCCGATCACACCTCATAAAAAAATGATTGATGGCGACTCTAGTTTTTCGTTTTCGTTTTCAAACTAAAAGTCAACTCCCTGTTTGTTTTAAAAAGTGGTTTCGACAACTTGGCGACTCTACTAAGGACTGGTTTTGAAAGTCAAGCCACAAATTGATTATTTTCTATCTTTTTGTCGAAAGTTGAAAATTCAATTTAAATTTGTGATTCTTTCATTGCATTTTTATGGTCTGCATCACTGTGATATGTTTACTTTATTGGTTCAAGCTTTTAAAATCACTGTATATTGCACTGCATGACCGTTCGGTTATACCCTCTTAAGTGGGAGTGAGAAACTATTCATTCGTGAGGTTTTCACCTCCGTATAAGATAGTGGATCACTTTCGGGATACATCCGTACCTATGCCTTTGTGATATTTTCATCTTCGTATAGTCATAGGGAAATGTATTCCCCTAAACTAAACTCGGTCTGTATGAGCCTATAATGGGTGGGGATTGAGGAATCTGTTGGTTCAGGTACCTTTTTTTTAGAACCGAACCGCATGTAGTAAGCCCTAAGAGCCTACCCTAGGTAGAACCACTCCATACCCCTAGTGGTCGATTGAGTAGATACGTTGTTTATGATTTCTTGTTTACTTTTTAGTCTTAAATGTACTGACTTGCTTTATTTTTTTTATTGTGTTTGCATGACATGCTCATCAGAAAATAAAGGGGTGTCGATTCGCGTTCGATTACTAAATAGAGAGCTTGCCATGGAGAATGGATTTCTTGATAAAATGGAAGATAATGTGGTTCTCCGAGTGTGGTCAGAGAAAATGCAATTAGAGAAGGGTGATAGTTTGACCGAAGGGTATACGTCTGAATTATGGGACTTCACACGTATCAGCATGACTCTGAACAATCTCCAGGAGTTGAAAGAAATTTGGGCCCAATGGGATCATGAAGTCAAACAGTTGTTTTACGGTAATTATGGTGATTTGTCTTATTTGTTTAATATCAAGGTAGACAAGCATTTGTTTCGAGTTTTGTCCCAATTTTAGAATTCCGCTTATAGTTGCTTCACTTTTGGGAAAGTAGACTTGGTACCAACTGTGGAAGAATATACAACCTTACTTTGTTGCCCGATGATCCAAGCAGATAAAGCTTATTTTAGAGCCGTCAATATCCCGACTTTTGTAAAGAAGTTAATGAATATCATGGGAATGAGTGAGCAATGGCTCACAGCACGGATCAAGCAAAAAGGAGAAAGCAAATGTATCCCCTAGAAAAGTTTGCGAGATCTGATTTTGGCACACCCTGATAAGAAGAAAAAAGTCTATGTTTTTGCTTTGAGTATTTTTTGGCTAATTATTTTTCCTAAAACTTTGGGACACATAGATGAGACAGTCTCAGACTTGTTCGATCGACTGGACAGAAGGGTCACACCTGTCTCGATGATTTTGGCCGAGACATTCAGATCTTTGAACACGTATTGGAGGACAGGTGAAGGAAGATTCATTTGTTGTGCACAGCTCTTGTTAGCTTGGTTCCACAGTCACTTCTGGAAAGTAGAAAAGGTTTCTTATCGAGTATTTTCTGAGAATTATTCTCTATTAAAAGAATTTACGACGACACCGAGACTCGATGACATTACAGAAGAAAGATGGATTGTGATCCTTCAAAATCTTCAAGAGGAGGATGTCGAATGGAGATCCCATTGGATGGTTCCTGATGAAATTCTCTATCGATGTGGAGATTACGACTGGGTTTCTTTACTTAGAATTTGGGGAGCTATTTGGATATGTCTATTTGTTCGTATTAAGACAATATAGATCAAGACAGCTCATACCGACAACACAAGGGTTAGCTTAGTTTGAGTTTTCTTATAAGCGTGATAACTACAAGAAATAGATTCGAGAAATGTCTAACACTTGGAATCAAACTCGTCGGATGAAAAGATTTGTTGTAGGACTAATGACGACTCCTGAATATTATGGGTAGTAGAGTAAGAGGGTCAATGACAACATCCCCGAGCCAAGTCAATAAAACATTCGATCAATGGAGGAATGTCTGCAAGTGGTCTCATCTGAGATAGAAATCGTAAAACAAGAATTTGAAAAGATAAATTTAGAGCTAGGAAAGAAAATAGAATAGTTGGAGGGAAAAAAGCACTTGAGATTAGATGTTGATGTTCAGAAGCTAAAAACCAAAAAATTAAGAAAAGGGAAGAATAAGGCCGAAGAAGATCTGGATAGTTTGAAGACAGACTATAAGAATTTGCTTTTATCGATGAGAACTGCTAGGTTGGGGAAAACTTCAGAATAATGGCGTCAAGAGATTCAAGAAGAAAAAAGTAAGGCCGATAGGTGGGAAAGGAAATTCCAAGAGGCTCAAACGCGAAATGAGGCCTTAGAGAAGATTTTGTTAGAAAGTCGAAATGAAAAGGGCAAACTAAAAGTTAGAGTGGCTGAACTTGAAAAAACTCTTCATCATTATCGAAATCATAATTTTACGATGGAGCTAAGAGCGAGCTTAAGTAAGATTGAGGAAATGAAAAAAAAAAGTAGAAGAATTAGAGGTGGCATTACAAAACTGTGAAGTCCGAATTGAATTTCTTAAGGCAAGTGAAGAGCGTCAGAAGGAACAGCTTCACTTTTATCAGAACCAAGTTAGAAACAAAGATCACATTATGGGAGAAGCTGTGGCTTAGATTTGGGAGATAGCCGATTACTTACAGACTTTGACAGTGTAGGGCGATATATTAAGTGTAAAGTACGAATTGGAATCACACAATAGCAAGAGCTAGTAAAGTTCTGAACATTAGGGCAAAGCCACATATGTAATCTCTTTTATGTAAAGAACTTTTTTTCTAGCAAAGTTTTCTAAATGGAATCGAATCGGAATTGACACCTTTTTTGCATTCATGCATTTGCATTACATTACATCATATGCATTAAAGTCCACCAAAAGATCCTAATTGATTAAAATTATTTCAGTTAATCTGGAAACAGACAAAAACCTACCAACCAAACATCGCTACGGTACCCGAACAAAGACAAAAAACATGGACCAAATATTAGAAAAGCTTGAACAACTTCAAAGGGGGATGCAAGACCAATTGCAAACGCAAATGCAAGAGTAGCTAGCTAAAATTCCAACAAGACATGATGAAAAAAATGCTAGAATCTTAAAGAAACATGATAACTCAGTTGACTCAATTATTGGCTGGGGGAATAGATAAGGGAAAGGGACCCATGGCGAATCCTAGGAAGGATAATAAGGAACCGCTCTTTCCTCTGGGTTTTACTCCACTAAATATATAAACCCAAGCTGAAATGTTCCCAAGGAGACCATCTGTCACAATTAAGCCTCAACAATTTTAGGCTGGTGCTTCGATGTCAATGAACTTTCAAGCTGGATCAGGTTCAAACTAGGAGACAACCCAACTAATCTTGTTATCTTTAATTTTGATGAAGTGACAGAGAAGGAAAAAGCAAAGGCAGAATTGCCAAAATAGTTAGAGGATAGGTGTAAATAGCTAGAGGAAAAATTCAAAGCAATAGAAAGTGTTGATAGTCACCATGGAATTGACGCTAAAGATTTGAGCTTGGTGCCAGACTTAGTACTTCCTTACAAGTTCAAAATACCCGAATTTGAAAACTACAATGGGACCAGTTGCCCTAAGGCTCATATCACCATGTTTTGTAGACAGATAACTGGATACGTTAACAATAATCAATTGCTAATACACTACTTCCAGGATAGTCTGGTGGGGGCAGCATTCAGATGGTACAATCAATTGAGCCGTACCAGGATTGATTTGTGGAGGGACCTAGCACAAGCATTCATGAAGCTGTATAGTCATGTAACAAATATTACTCTTGATAGAATTACTTTAAAGAATATGGAGAAGAAACTGAGTGAGAGTTTTAGGCAATATGCACAGAGATAGAGAGAAGTTGCCATCCAGGTCCAGCCGCCGCTTCTAAAAAAAGAAACTACGATACTCTTAATCAACACTTTAATAACCCCATTCATCACACACATGCTAAGAAGCACCACAACAAGTTTTTTAGATATAGTCATGAACGGTGAAATGATCGAATGCCATAAGAAGTGGAAAGATAGATGCAGGAGAGAGTAACAAAAGGTCAGCCTCAAGGAGAAAGGAAAATGAGGTGAACAATGCAAGCACATATAATAAGGGTTACTCAAAATAAGTTACAGTAAATCAGCCAAGAATGGTAGTTGCTGGTCAATAGAATTCATCAAGACAAGAATTCGGCACAAAGCAAACCACTGAAAGGCTCTAATTTATGCCAATCTCGATGACATATAGGAGTTGTATCAGAGTTTATTCGATGTACACGTCATTTCTCCTTTTTAATTAAATCCAATACAACCCTAGTACCCTAAATGGTATGACGCAAATGCCTAATGCGAATACCATACAGGAATCACAGGGCACTCGATAGAAAGTTGCACCGCTTTCAAAAAACTAGTTGAAACACTCATCAATATGGGCATTTGTAAGTTCGATGACTCATCTAATGCAGAAAATCGGTTACCAAATCATATTGATAATGGGGTAAACGCGATGAGTGACAATATGGGGAGAAGAATCAAGACGGACATTACAAAAATAAAAACTCCTTTGAGATGGGTCTGGAAGGAGATGGTAAAAAGGAGGTTAATCATTTCAGATTCAGAAAAAAGTTATGAAAAGAGGGGGAACTACTGTAAGCTTCGTCATGAAGTGGGACACGAGATTCAAGAGCGTGTAGAATTCAGAGCCTTGGTTTAGGGCATGATGGACAATAAAGAGGTAGACTTCTGTGAAGAAGTTAAAGAAGAGGGAAACATATGTGCGTCGGAATCGACAATGAAGGTTCCAAAAGTCAATTATCCTGTAGTCATTATTTCGTAACCTAAAAATAATGAAGTTAGAGTACAGGTGACACCAAAGATCATAATTCAGAAACCTGCAGTCTTTGCTTATAAGGATAACAAGAAGGTCCCCTGGAATTATTATTGTAATGTGACAATCTTAGGAAATGAGGATTTGGCCAGTGCTTCAAAGGTGGATCAAGATGCAGCTTTTTATACGCATAGTGGAAGACGCTACAATCTGATAAATGCCCAAACAGAACCGATAAAAGGAAAAGTCTTGACAATGGAGCAAATGAAGGGAAAAACAGTTGAACCTGAGCCAGTAAAAGAAGAAGAAGCCAAGGAATTTTTGAAGTTTTTGAAACACAGCAAATATAGCATTATGGAACAGTTGCATAAACAATCAGCTCGCATATATATACTAGCTTTACTCTTGAGTTTGGAAGTACACCGAAGTGCGTTGATGAATGTGTTAAATGAGACGTACGTGGCTAATGATATTTTAGTCAACAAACTAGACCGGCTTAATAACATAAGTGCCGATAAATTCATATTCTTCAATGATGATGAAATACCACCATGGGTATGGGATCCACTAAAGGTCTGCATATCACTACCAGATGTAAAGGGTACACATTACCTGGGGTTCTAGTCAACAATAGATCGGCATTGAACGTATTGCCCCTGTCCACACTTAATAGTTTACTTGTGGATAGTTCACACATTAATGTATGCCAGAATATGGTAAGGGCATTTGATGGCATAAAAAGGAGAGTCATGAGAAGAATCGAAATACTTCTGTTGATTGGCCCAACTACCTATGAGGTGGACTTCCGAGTAATGAATATCAAGCTTTCCTACAATTGTTTGTTAGGGAGACCTTGGATACATTCAGCAGGGGCTGTACCTTCATCACAACATCAAAAGTTGAAGCTAGTGTCAGAAGGTCGGCTAGTGACAATAAATGCTGAAGAGGATATCATTGCAGTTGTAACCAGTGATGTGCCATAGTTAGAGACAAATGATGAGGCAGTTGAATGTTCTTTTCGGTCTTTGGATTTTGTGAATGCAACATTTTTTATCGAGGGGAATAGGATTTCGGTGCCCAAAATATCCAAGACTATAAGGATGGGTCTAGAGTTGATTGTAGGAAGAGGAGCATTACCGGGAAAAGAACTAGGGAGACTTCTTCAGGGAAGAGTTGAGGCACTAACGTTGAGGGACAAGCATGACTGTTTTGGGTTAGGGTATAGGCCTAATGCAAGATAAAGAAGGAAGGAGTTAGAGAAGAAACAAGAAAGAAGAAGAGCACGTTTAAGCGGGAATGAGGTCAAATGGAAGCCTATGACCCTTCCCTACATATCCAAAACTTTTGTATCGGGAGGGATTATTCATCCCGAGTGAAGAATGCCAATAGAAGAAAGTATTGAAGAAATGTTAGGATACGTTCACATTAATTCCATATACAAAGAAGCAACTGAATGAGGGACCTTGTTAGATATCCGCCTTTATGAACCGGAGAGTGTGCTAAACAATTGGACTGCAGAAGAAATTTCAATAGTTTTTAGAGCTTACTCAGAGTAATGTTCAGAACACTCTTATTGCTTTTAGCCTAGAAGTGATAAGAACGCCTCTGTGAAATAGGCTCATGTCTAAACATCATTATTTTAATGAAGTACATCTTTGCATTCATTTTGGAGTAAATATTCTTTCATTCTTTTCATACAAGTAATTATTTTACATTCTTCTATTCTTTTGGGATTTGTTTCCAAATTATTCTTTCATTCCATTCATAATCATACTGTACAAGTAATTATTCTTAAATTCATACATTCTTTGTCTATTCTTTTGTACCTACAATAGGTCCTTGGATATCAACGACATGAGTGGCGCTGCTACAGACTCAGAATTTCCTTTTGAACAAGATATGTGTTTAGAGGGATCCTATGACTTTGAAGATGATGTAGACTGTAGCTTCTCTCCGGACTTGTTCAGGATGGTAGAACAATAGGAGAAACAAATCCTACCTCACAAGGAATTAATAGAAATTGTGAGCTTAGAAGAGGGAAAAGAGGTAAAGATTGGAACTGACATTACCACAAAGACGAAGCGAGACCTCATTGAGTTACTCCAACAATTCAAAGATGTCTTCACATGGTCATACCAGGATATGTCTGGGTTAAGCACTGACATTGTAGTACACCACTTTCCTATAAAAGAGGATTGCAAGCCAATTCAATAGAAACTTCAGAGGATGAGGCCTGATATTATGCTAAAAATAAAAGAAGAATTCAAAAAGTAATTCGATGCTGGGTTCTTACAAGCGGTCAAATATTCAGAATGGGTAGCCAACATTGTTCCAGTCCCTAAAAAAGATGGGAAAGTATGAATGTGTGTGGATTATAGGGATTTGAACAAGGCCAGCCCAAAAGACAATTTCCCATTGCCTCATATTGACACTTTAGTGGATAATATGGTAAGCTACTCACTGTTTTCCTTTATGGATGGCTTTTCTGGATACAATCAGATAAAGATGCATCTCAAAGATAGGGGAAATGTCATTTTCATAACCTTGTGAGGAACATTTTGCTATAAAGTGATGCCATTTGGATTAAAGAATGCGGGAGGAACGTATTAAAGAGCCATGATAACCTTGTTTCATGACATGATGCACAAGGAAATCAAGGTTTATGTTAACGATATGATTGCAAAGTCCAGAATAGAAAAGGAACATGTGTAGGTCCTGAGAAAATTGTTCTTAAGATTGAGGAAGTTCCAGCTCAAGCTTAATCAAGCAAAATGCACTTTTGGAGCTAGGTCAGGAAAGTTGTTAAGCTTCATAGTCAGTGAAAAAGAATCGAGATCGAGCCAGATAAAGTCAAGGTGATACGAGATTTACCTTCACCACGCATTCAAAAGGAAGTTCGAGATTTTTTAGGAAGACTGAATTACATTGCCCGATTCATTTCACAACTAAGCAAGAAATGTGATCCCATATTCCGTCTTCTGAAAAAAAATAATCCAGATGTATAGGATGAAGAATGTCAGGAAGCTTTTGATAAGATAAAACAGTACTTGTCCAACACCCCAGTATTGTCACCATCTAGCCCGGATAGGCCACTGATATTGTATTTAATAGTATTTGATAATTCCATAGGATGTGTACTGGGCCAACATGATGATACAGGAAGGAATAAAATGACGATATACTATCTCAGTAAGAAATTCACTGGTTGTGAAATTAGATACTCGTCTATTGTGAAATTATGTTGCACCCTGATCTGGACAACTCGGAGACTAGGCAGTACATGTTGTCCCATACGACTTGGCTAATTTCAAAATTAGACCTATTAAAGTATATAATGGAGTCGACTATTTTGAATGGGAAGATGGTCAGATGGTAGATTTTTCTTTTCAAATTTGACATAGTTTATATGAGCCAGAAGGCTGTAAAAGTGAGTGCAATAGCTTATTTTTTAGCTAGTAGAGCATTGGAGGATTATGAGCCTTTGAATTTTGATTTCCCGAATGAGAACTTGATATATGTGGGCAATGGAAGCTAAATTTTGATGGAACCTCAAACGCTGTGGGCAATGGAATTGGGGCAGTCTTAGTATCCCCAAATGGAGATCATTATCCTATTGCTAGCAAATTGGATTTTGACTACACAAATAACATGGTAGAATACGAAGCTTGCATTATGGGCATCTGTGCAGCAATAGAACGTAAAATCAAAGTGCTAAAGGTATATGGGGATTCTGCATTGGTGATATACCAACTCAATGGAGAATGGGAGACAAGAGATCCTAAATTAATTAGTTATCGAAAGCTGGTTCTCGAATTTATTGATGAGTTTGATGACATTATTTTTTGCTATCTCCCACGAGATGAAAACTAGATGGCTGACGCATTGGCTAGTCTAGCTTCCATGATCAAAGTAAACAAACTAGAGGACATGAAGCCTATCCAGATGAAAATTTATGAGACCCCGACTCATTGCTATAGTATCAAGGAAGAGGAAAATGATGATCATCTTTGGTACCAAGATATACTGCAATATGTAAAGAATCGCGAGTACCCTGACCAGGCAACAGAGAATAATAAGAGGACATTAAGGAGACTAGCCATTAACAAAAGGGGAAAGGTTTTATACAAAAGGGGAAAGGATCAGGTACTATTAAGATGCATGGACGCTGTAGAGGCTAAGAAAATCTTGGAGGAAGTTCATGAGGGTATCTACGGAACACATGCCAACGGTTTCACAATGGCTAGATAGATTATGAGATTCGGGTAGTACTGGTCCACCATAGAAGGAGATTGCATCAATTATGCCAGGAAGTGCCATAAATGCCAAATTTATGGAAAAAAAAATACACGCACCTCCTTCACCTCTTCACATTATGACTTTTTTATGGCCTTTCTCCATGTGGGGTATAGATGTCATCGGGCCAATATCGGTGAAGGCTTCTAATGGGCATTGTTGACACCATTTTTTTTGTTTGAAACGGGGTCGACTTGGATTTTGAAAACGAAAACAAAAACGGGAGTCGCCACCAA
>JABFAF010279813.1:3443-24022 GCA_013677275.1 Gossypium schwendimanii | reverse complement strand
CTAGAATTAGATTGGGTGCATTTTAAGTTTTTCATAAATTTTTGGGTTATGTAATTAGTTCGTGGACTATCATCTCTATATAGCTTTTATTTTATTTTTTAGAATAATTCATGTTAGCCAAAAACAAACTCGGAGTTAACATAATTTTTTGATGAAACATAGAGAAACGAGATATATCTAAAAAATTGATCGAGACAATGCAAACTCGACTGAGCCAAAAAATAGTGGGTCAACTGGCAAGGACCTGTGACAGCCAACAATTGGTTGACCGATGGTGGACTGACGACAGCAATCATGGTGGCGATAGTGGGCGATGATGGCTGACGGTAAAAGTGACCCTTGGTGGTCACGACAGTTCGACGGTACATCCATTTGGTGGACTGTTTGAGTTCCCAAAATAAGATTTTTGGCTTTCACCCAAAAGACCCAAAGTATGCTTCGGGATAATAAATTTTCTTGTATTTTATTTTTCTAGAATGTAATCATGGAAACTTTTGGTTGGTCAAGGGCAATTTATTTTCTGCTTTTGTATTTTAGCATGTGATATAATATGATGAAATTTAAATCGACAGAAAAGTATGTTCATGCATATGTGTGATAAGCATGTTATATAGCTTAGGGAAAGAATGCCACATGTACTTGTCATTAAATTTTAATCATTCATTATTGAAATCAGAAATAAAAACCTTGAATGTTTTATAAAAGATTGAATGAGAGAATGTCCCTAAAGAAGACCTACATGCTCAATCAATGGTCTATTATGATGATCTGATAGATTTTCGACCCTTAGGTCGATATTATCATGTGGATTTCACTAATGAGATTTCTTTTAAGATGACAACTAGTCAGACATTTTACTCATTGAGGTTATCCCATGATGACTTAGTCATAGTACGTATTATGATAGATATTGAGTTGATGGTTATACGCTCAAGATTATTCTAGTTAAGTGAGTTTTCACGAAACTTTACTTAAGTTAGAATGATGGGGAAACATGGAACAATTATTAGTACATGAGAATACCTAAGAAATTAGGTTCACATATTAATTGGATGAAAATCCATGTTTGTACTAGTTGGTTTAAGAGTAACCCAAGGTAGCTTAATTAAATGAGCGTAGGAATTGTCGTTGCAATTGTTGGAAAAATATTTAGTTTGAAAACTGTTTTGTCACAAGCAGAAAAATAAAATTTTCAAAACCGAGTCGGTTTGGGATATTTATAGCAATAAACCTTTTACCAAAATCGTACCCGTATTTTTGGCTAGACGAATCGTTGTTGTTCTTGGCTTTCAATTGGACGACCTTATCCGTTATTCTCGTACCACGAATAGTTTCGAGTGTGGGATCGGACGAATTGAATCAAACACAAAACCACAAATATTTTTTTCCACTTTTAGTAAGAAAACAAATCTTTCTTTAATAGAAACCGGTAGAATTATTATTTAAAAAAATAGAATTTATACTTAGAAAAATAAATTTTCACTATTTTTGAGAAGAATAACAATATCTTAAAGTTATGTATAACTTACTTGTGTATTTAGCCTTACTAGTACCATCTAGGGGAGAAGAATTAAAACCTTTATTAAATTGTAAAAGTCTATTTCAATAGAAAAACTAAATCTTATTCTAACTAGGATTAGGGGGTGGCAACCCTTGTTAATTAAACTAGGGTTTTCTATCCCATGTATCATAATGATAAAATTTTAGGCCTCTCTAGTATTAGGTCCACCAATACTTGTTTTTCTATTTCAAAAATAATCATCATAAATTAATTAATTAAATTTCTAATTAAATAGTTTTATCAATCCAATTCTAATTCCGTTAAGATCATAACAATTTTACCGTAAAAGAATCTCTAAGAGAATATGTTTAATATTTTTACATTCAATAGATTCACTACGACCAATTAGTTTATTTCCAATTTTGAACTTCAATTAATTAATTATTTATCTATTTGAAAAATCATAAATTCATTTTTAGGTCATTTTCATTTAGAGAAAACCACATTCATTTCCAAATGTTTTCCATTTCTTTAAATTTACCATTTCTATCCATTCTTGTTAATTTGATTCAATATGCAATTCATTTCTGGTTTCAACGAGCTAGCGGAGGAACCAATTGGACATATGCAATTAGGGCTCATGTAAAACCCCTCACCCGACCGATTGTCGGGTCCGAGTTATGGAATATTATATTCATTACCAGAACAAAAATAATTAATTGAGTAGCAATTAATCATTCACGCATGCAATTAAGCACAAAATTTATGTTCAACAATCACATTAAATTTATGTTCAACAATCATTTCTGAGTCTTATATGAGGTTACAAAAGCTCTTTTGTCAACCCTAAGCACAAAATAAGACCAAATTGCAAAGTTTTTGAAAGTTCAAGATTGATGTTACAACTTCATCACTTCCACGTTGTGATGTTGCAAGAAAAAAAGTCACATCATGACTTCAGGCCATTTGATGTCAAAATGTCACTTATTGTTAATCAACATTGCGACGAGGGATGTTGGTTGTTGAGTCGTAGCCCTGTTTTTAGCAAAACGCACATTTTGGTACCTATTTCATAGCTTTCAACTACAACCATTCAACATGTTCATCTAATTACCATTTCAATTTGTTTCAAAACATACCAAATCATACCAAACAAGTTCAAACATTAAAATCCAACCACTTATCAAGACATTTAATACTTAATCATCAATTAAACTTAAACAATTCAAATGATACTAAGACATAATAATTAACCATTCAAATATCAACCCTTACCTATGCCATACCACCTTGCAACATGTCATTCCATTTCAATTACATACATTTAAACACATTATGCACATCAATGTCTTATAAACCCTGAGCATGTACATCAATAATCAAGAATAAGTTACATTTTTCAGCCATTCATCATTTAAGCCTATTTGATCCCAATTATCCACCCAATTATGTCAACCATGTTTAGCCAAACTCAGCATTTGCATACATATACAATGAAATAATGAAGACCTTCATGACCTTAAAATGAACCAAATCAACCACACACCAATACATATCTCAATCATGACAATCAAACATACAATTTTCAACTAGGCATCAACTTAACTATTTTACTTATCTCAATCTACAAACTTTAACATCCAAGTTTAATTAGGTTCATATTTCTCCTTTCCAGAATCATCAACTATTGCCAAATCATGCATTAACTAAGTCACATGCTAAGACAACATTCAAAATCATCATCATATACCATATTCATCATAATTTTTCAACTCATCAAAACTTTTATATATCAAGGTTTACACTAAGACACTTATATACATGCGACAACCCAGACCCAAAAAGATCATATAACTACCAATTCAATGATAGTGTGAGCTTTGAGATGATCTGGTTTGACGAGTTTTGCAAGTTGGTGATCTACAAGGAAAAGGGAAATCAATCAAGGTAAGTATATAAGATGCTTAGTAAGTTCTCATGTATTATAAAAACTTACCTTATTTTTACCTAACATTTTTAGATTACTTTAGCTTGGCATAACATTTGACTAGACATGGCTATCGAAAACACCAACATTGTAAGCATTGGCTTATAATCAATTCTAGCTCGAAATTGGTTTTAGAGGTACATGCGAAGCCCATTCGATCTGAGTCAAGGAATTGGATGCTGATAATAAATGTTTTTGTTTTATAGTTGAAAATGTCAAGTGAATCGAGAAATGATGGTTACAGTATCAATCGTTCTGTCGGGTGTAAAAATAGAATTAATGTCGAAGTACTTGCCATAGATTTAACTGATAGTCGACTACCCCAGAATGAAAGCCCTCAATGTGAGGAAATGAAATTACTCCAGTCTATTATAGAAGTTTTACAGCGAGTAGTGAAAAATACTCCGCAAGTCACTCTAGTTGTTGTAAACAGGCAAGCCCCAATAAAAGAACTACGTAAGTATGGTGCAACTGAATTCAAAGGACTGAGTGTTACTGGTTCCATGTCAGTTGAAGCCTAGTTAGAATCTACAAATCAAGTTCTATAACAGCATGCATGCACCTTTGACGAGTATGTAACTTATGCAGTCTCTCTCCTAAAAGAGGATGCATATTAGTGGTGGTTAATTATTACTAGACACGTGTTGATCGAAAGAGTTGATTGGGCATTTTTCCAGTCATAATTTTAAAAGAAGTATATCAATGAACTATATTTGGAGGATCGTAAGCAAGACTTTATGACCTTAAGATAAGGTGAGATGACCGTTGTCAACTATGAACAAGAGTTCTTACGAGTTAGTAAATATGCCTTGGAGTTAGTATCGACAGAAGAAGAAAATTGTAAACATTTCTTGCAAGGTCTACGAGATGAGCTCGAGGTTCAACTAGTGTCGTATAGAATAAAAAATTTTGCTGATCTAATTGAACGGGTGAAGATGATCGAACAAGTAATAAGCATCAACAAGAAACGCGAACCCTCTTGAGTTTTCAGGAAACGAGTCGAGACTTCTAGTTCACATCCATTTACCTAAATAGACTAAAGAGTCTCAAGATAATTGGAAGTCCACTTCAAGATCTGCTAGGTTTGAGAAAGGCCAAAGTCAACAACTTTCTTTGTCAGAAGGTAATGTGAGGGGTCCAGCAAAAGATACTGGTATACCGAGTTGTGATATGTGTGGAAAGAGGCATGGAGGCAAGTGTTGGAAGAAAATTAGAGCATGTTTTTGTTGTGGATTGTGAGACCATTTTGCACGTGATTTTCTGAGATATGACGATGATTCACCTATTTAAATTCAAAGATTCATACCTACGGCTAGAGGTTGGGGAAATTCCCATGGTGGTTTGGTAATAAGGGGTAGTACGAAGAAAGAGACTGAGTCTTTAGTACATATATCTGAAGCCAAGGCCCCGACGCAAGCATATGTCATCTGTACCCAAGAAGAAGGTGATGCTATGAATGTTTTAGCAAGTATTTTTCTTTTATATTCAGTACCTGTGTATGCCTTGATTGATCCTAGTTCTTCCCATTCTTATTTGAATTCTAGTTTTTTGAAATTAGGCAATTTGAAATCAGAATTGTCATATGTTGCTATGATCGTGTCAAGTTTGTTGGGGCAAACTATACTTGCTGATAAAGTTTGTAAGTGATGTCTGTTAGAAATTTAGAACATAACTTTTGTAGTCGATTTTCTAATTATGCCTTTTGGTGATTTTGATGTAATTCTAGAAATGAATTTGTTAACGGAACATGGCTTGATTTTGGATTGTGGTAAACAGAAGTTTTTAGTTCAAAGTCTAGGAGATGGGATAATAGAAGTCTGTGGCATTAAATTGAGTAGCCAAACTAGAATCATTTCATCAATCTGAGCTAGTAAACTCCTGAACAAAGGCTGCGAAGCATTTCTAGCCTATATTATTAACTTTGATTTGAATGAAAATTGAATTAGCAACATTTGGACGGTATGTGATTTTTTGAAGGTTTTTTTCGAGGAATTACCAGGATTGCCTCCAGATCGAGAAGTTGAACTTGCTATTGAAGTTTTTCCTATTACAACTCCTATACCTATTGCTCCATACAGAATGGTGCCAACAAAGTTAAAAGAGTTGAAAGTTTAGTTACAAGATCTACTGGACTGCAACTTTATACGCTCTAGTATATCACCTTGGAGAGATCTAATACTGTTTGCCTAAAAGAAAGACGAGTTGATGTGACTTTGCATTGATTATCAGTAACTTAATAAGTTGACAATCAAGAATCGGTACCTCTTTCCACGTACCAATTATTTATTTGTTTAGTTGAAAGATGCATTCGTCTTTTCTAAAATCGACTTGAGATTAGGATATTACTAGATGAAAGTGAAAGATAATGACGTATCAAAGATAGTGTGTCATACACGATACAGTTAATATGAGTTCATGGTGATGCCATTTAAACTAATAAAGGCACCTACGACATTCATGGATCTTACGAAACATATATTTTAGCCCTATCAGAATCAACTCGTAGTGGTATTCATCGATGATAACCTAATCTACTCAAGATCAGAAGTTGAACACAAAAGATATCTGAGGATTGTATTACAAGTTTTCTGGGTGAAATAACTTTATGGAAAATTTAATAATTCTGAGTTCTGGTTATCGAAAGTAGTGTTTCTAGAACATGTTATATTAGCTAAAGGGATCCATGTTGACCCTAAAAGGATTGGAGCAGTCCTTTAGTGGAAAGCACTAAAGAACATATCCAAGATTTGTAATTTTCTCTGCCTAGCTGGGTATTACAGGAGGTTTGTGAGTGGAATTTCCAAGATGGCCCTACCGATGAAAAAGCTAATGCAAAAGAATGTGTTGTTCATGTGGAATGACCAATCCTTTAGTGGAAAGCACTGAAGAATATATCACAGATTTGTAATTTTCTCAGCCTAGCTGGGTATTACAGGAGGTTTGTGAGTGGAATTTCCAAGATAGCCTTACCGATGAAAAAGCTAATGCAAAAGAATGTGTTGTTCATGTGGAATGACCAATGTCAGGAAAGTTTTGAAAAGTTGAATGTAAAGTTAACTAAAGCACCGATTTTGACTTTACCTATACTAGGGAAAGAATTTGTGGTTTACATTGATGCTTCATTGAAGAGTCTAGGTTGTGTTTTAATGTAGGATGGCAAAGTAATTGTATATGCATCTCGACAAACGAAAAAACTTGAACATAATTACTCGACACGTGATCTAGAGTTAGTTGTTGTGGTATTCACTTTAGAAATCTAAAGACATTACCTGTATAGTGAGAAATGTCATATTTATGTCGACCATAAGAGCTCCAAATACCTCCTAACTCAAAATGAGTTGAATTTGAGATACCGTTACTGAGCCAAACTATTGAAAGATTATGACTGTGTCATTGATTACCACCCTGGGGAAGCTAATATTGTGGCTGAGGCATTGAGTAGGAAGAACACGATTAAATTATGAGTCATGTTTGCCTAGCTCAGCATCAACTGTGAAGGTATCTTGTTAGTCGAATTGAAAGTCAAACAATTTTTTTTGATTAGATAAAAGAAGCACAACTTGTTGATACCAAGTTATCTAAGAAAAAAGTTGCAAGGTACTGTTGAGGATTTTAGTATAAATGATAACGATTGTTTTTGATTTCATAATAAGATTTGTATTCTTGGAAATATCGAGTTGAAAGAGTTGATTTTTTGTGAGGCCCATGATAGTCCTTTTGCTATGCATACTGGCGGTGCAAAAATGTATTGTGACTTGTGATAACTATACTATTGGCCCAAAATGAAAAGGGAGATTGTTGAATTTGTCTCCAGATGTTTATCTTGCTAGTAAGTAAAAGTTGAGCATCAAGTTCTCACTGGTTTGTTATAGCCTATCACTATTCTGGAGTGGAAATGGTAGCGTATTGTGATGGACTTTGTAGTTGGCTTACCAACTTCACCGAGTAGAAAGAATGTTATTTGGGTAATCCTTGACTGATTAAGAAAGTCTACGCATTTTCTAACTGTTAGAACAAAATGGTCCCTTTCGAAGCTTGCTAAGGTTTATATTCATGAGATAGAGAGACTCCACTTCATACCTTTGTTTATTATCTCCGACCAAGATCCTCATTTTACCTCAAGATTTTAGAGATAGTTGCATGAATATTTAGGTACGAAATTAAATTTCAGCACAACTTTTCACCCTTAAATAGATGGGCAATCAAAATAAGTTATTTAAATATTAGAAGATTTGTTGCGAGCCTATGTAACAAAATTTGATTTAGGTTGGAAGTGTTATTTACCACTAGCCGAATTTGTGTATAATAGCAGTTTCCAATCAAGTATTTAGATGGCGCTATACGAAACGTTACAGGCTCAGCAATATAAAACACTGGTTTGCTAGTTGGAATTGAGTGAAAGAAAGATTATTGGGCTGGAATTGATTCAGGAAACCGAAAATATAGTTAAACTAATTAGGGGTAGACTGAAAGTTGCAATTGATAAACAAAAATAATTTGTTGACTTGATACGAACAAACATCAAGAATTCTGTTGAAGATAAGGTATTTTTGGAAGTTTCTAAATGGAAGAAAGTTCTTTGGTTTGGTCGTAAAGAAAAGTCGAGCCTTAGATTCATCGAATCTTATGAAGTCATTGAAATGGTTGGACCAATACCGTATCGATGAAATTAAAAAAAATCCATGAAATGTTTCATGTATAAATGCTAAGGATATATCTTTCGGATCCATCTCATGTTATTCTAGTGGAAGAAATTGAAATTGAACCTAACTTATCCTTTGAGTAGGAACCAGTTGAAATTTTGGCTTGGGAAGTTAAAGAATTGTGGAATAAACTTGTTCAACTTGTGAAAGTATTGTGGTGAAGTAACAGTGTGGAAGAAGTGACTTAGGAACCTGAGGAATCAATGAAATCACTGTATCCTCTAAGTAAATTTCAGGGACGAAATTTCTTAAGAATGAGAGAATTGTAACGACCCGAAAGTCAATGGTGTTAAAGAATACAATTCCAAGACCCTATTTCTGTAAACTAAGCTCGTAAATATTTTTATTTAATATTTACGAAGTTATTTTATAAGGGAATTGAGTTGTGGATAGATGAATATGCTAGATTAGTAGTTAATTAGATTACAATGACTAAATCATAAAAGTAGTAGAAGTTCAATTACTAGGAATTGCTATTAATTAGAATGGGTTTATGGACTAAAATGAAAATTATACCACTTGGAAATTTAGTAGACGGATGGCTTAATGAATTTGTATAGAAATTATGTTGTAAATTTAAAATTTAAATGATAAAACATATTAAAATATTAAAAATAAATAATTTGATAAAAGTGAAGTGGGATGAAAGAAAAAGCAATCCTTCTCTTTTCATCTTCAAATATTCAAATCATTAAAGGACAAGATGAAGACGAAGACGAACGACCTAAGGTTTTAAGTTTTAAATTCATCAATTGGTTAGTATAATATAGTCTTTTTTCTTGTAATTTTTATGATTTTGAGATCATGAGAGTTTAAATGAGCTAGCCCATGTACCAATTTGCAACACTATTAAATTTTTTGGAAATTATAATTATTGATTTCTTCAAGTTTTAGGTATTAAATTGATAGATTTTAAAGTTAGAGATGGAAAAGGACTAAATTGTGAAGTTAAATGATAGTTTTGTAAATTAGGGACTAAAATGTAAAAACTATAAAATTTGCTATAGAAATGAGAAACAAGAGATCTCTAATGGACTATAGTGAAATTGGATTAAAAATTGGAGTTTTAAAGTGGAAGTTATGTTAGTTTCAGTTTTAGGGACTAAATTGAATAAAATATGAAGGTTGTATAAATTTGCAATTGAGTGTTAAATTGATTGTGTATTGATGGTTTTTTGTGTTTATGTTAATCCGTAGCTAACGTTGATCAATATTCCTCGAAAAAGAACATAAAAGATAAAGTCATCGATGAATAGCTCAAAGTTTACGGTATATATTTTTATAATTTAAAACCTTTTTTTTTTCCATGTTTTCATGTTATTTTACAATATACGCTATTAAAGCAAGAAGTTACAGATAAATTGAATTAATTTGGGGTATGTAAGACTGATGTTGAGATAAAGACCAAATTCAATAATGTAGAAAGTTTTAAGTTAATTGAAATTAGACAATTGATATGAAATCGAATTGAAGTAAAAACCATCGTTGTCAGGAAATCTAGGGTGGCTAGACAAAATTGAGCTGAAAATCATCGTTGTTAGGGAATCTGAGGTGGTAAGCCATCATTGTTGGGCAATCCAGGGTGGCAAGTCATCGTGGCCAGGCAATCCGGGATGACAAAATTGAATTGAAAACCATTGTTGCCAAGCAATTCGGGATGGCAAACCACGTTGCCAGGCAATCCGAAGTGGTAAATCATTATTGTCGAGCAACTTGGGATGATGGATTTAAATAAGTTAATGATGAACTAAGGTCTATTGAGTATGAATCAAATTAAAAGCTCGCGAGGTGGACCGACTATGTAAAACTGAACTTTTAGACTTAGAATACACAAGAAATAGTAACGCGAAATTATGCTTGAGCAGATTCAAGTAATGAAATTCTGTTATAGGAAATAAAATAATATGCTTAAGTTCTTTAGAATGTACTTGAATTGCAAGCATGATCATACACAATTTACATAGATGAAAAAGTGGTAAGCATTGTATAAATAAGTACATGTTTTAGCTTGGAAGTAATCATATGTATTATTACATGAAATTCATAGGTGTTTATATAATGGATTGAAAGGTTGTGAGAAGCGATTATATACATGTGTGCAAACCTATTTATAAGGCATTAGATCTTAATAAACCTATTATGTATCACTACCATACATAGAGTCTCGTTTTTCATGTGCAGGTACAAGTAGAGTTTTGATAAGTCGACTGATCATTACATCATCCAGCTTACAACTCCTGACTCAACAAATTTGTAATCATCTTATTTTGTGTTATAAGGGCATATACTTAGGTTGGGTCATTTAGTACCTAGTTAAGTACATATATGTCTATTTGTAAGTTTAATATGCCAAGTTATAGAATGGTATTTTGGTATGTTGATTGTGAATATACCTTGAGCATGAAGTATTGTTAATGTTATGCTTTTAGTGGAATAGATGGCTTGTAGTTTTATCATGTGGATGGTATAAGTTTGATGCATAAGCATATGAGTGTGTAACTTAAGACTTTTATATTTTGACTGAAGTATGGAATTGATATATATATTGGTTAATGTCATTGAGGAAGTTGATGTTGGTTGTATAGGAAATGAAAGTTTTGTGTCATGCCCTGATTTTTAATGTTATCTTATGTTTGTTTGTTAGCAAAAAATGAGTTATTGCTTTGATGGCTAAGTGTTGAAATTGTCCTTGAAACTCGATTTCGATTCCTTCCCCTCGCATATCTTTATTTCCAGCTTATTTTTGCTTCCTAGACCCTAGAGTGTGCAGCCCATAAGCTTAATAAAACCCTAGTATATATTCTCTTTTTCCTGTTTAGCTTCTATTTTTTCCACATTTACTCATTCTTGTTGTTACCCCCTCTTCCCTTTTCCTCTCATATTCTTCAATTGTCTCCTCTTTTCTCTATTCTACTGTCCTCTAAACCCTAGTTTTACTTTTGTTGTATCACCCCTTCTTGTCACCATTGCTGCCAAATTTTTTTTGCTCTCTTCTCATCTTTTTTCTCCCTATTTTTTTCTACTTTTCTCCATTTTGGCCATATCTTTGCTGACTTTTTCTCACCATTGCTGCTCCATTCTTTCCCTTATCTTCATTCATTAATACTGTTGTTGAAATCACAAGTTGCATTTTGGTCGAAGCTGATTTGGCCTTTTTCTTAGTGGACATTTGAATTCTTTGATCAATTGTCATCTCAGATCTGAAATATGATGGAGAAGTATGTTGATATTAAAATCAGATCCGATCTCATATCTCATTTTTTTACTTGTGTTGGTCGAATCTTATAGTGATATTTGATTGAATCTTATCTTTTTTTTTGTGTATTTCGTATCCAAGTTTTAGATTAGAAAGGAACTGACCTAGATCCGAATCGTAGAGGTGCTTTAGACAATTGATGCTGCTTTATGGACGTGCATTGAAGTGTGTGTCCTAAACATTTATGATCTGTGTTTGTGTATGTAACCCTTATACCATGGTCAAATGTGTTTGATGTGTTTTTTAAGTTGGTCGAATATGTATGCATGTGTTTTGCAAGTTGGCCGAATATAGATATCTCCTTGTGCTATGGCCGAATGTCAAGAAAGTGTATGTGGGTGGCCGATTGTGTGGTGAATGTTATAAGACTTAAATGATTGTGTATGTTGCCATGTTGAGGTTAACCGAATGCCATGACCCCTAAACTGTGAAAACTGAATGCCATAAGCCTTGATTGTGTAAATTAAATGCATATGCGCCCCTATCTGTAACAACCGAATATGACTTGTGCTTACTTCTATGATTGGTCTAATGTACCTAAGGACTATCTGTTATGACTGAATAAGTATAAAATACTAATGTATGATATTGTATTAATATTACTTATTTTATTGATTGCATGAAAAGTATGTCATTGTTAGTGAATTACTGATCGCATGCTAGTACATGCCACTATTCTGTACTGTACCTTATCCTATCATGCATGTTTTTCCATTCTATTGCATAGGGTTGGGAAGATTGGTGACAGAGGAATTTTGACGGTTTATCCAAAAATATTGGAGTTTTGGCAGTTAATCCACAAATAATGAAGTTCTAGCGGTATAGCCGCACCACTAGAGTATTGTTCGGAGTTCTGGTGGTTCATCTACAAACTTTTTACTCGCGATTTAACCGTAAATTATTGGCAGTTTATATGTAAATATTTACTGTTACTGGTGGTTTATCCCTAATGAGCTATGACTCTTACTCTTATGGTGTGTACGGATGGATGAGTTTTGGGGAACTCATGGTGTGTAGTGGATGGATGGGATGTAAATTGCACTAACATTCAGGGACATGTTCATACATTCTGAAAACTTTGTGATTTTGTATATTCTGAAACATTGCAATCTGTGACACTATTATGACTATTGTCTCTATTTACTTACATGCTTTTGTGATATTTGGTATGCTGATTTCTTATGATTAAGACTCACATTGAGCTTTATAGCTCATTCTCTTAGTTTACTATCTTACAGGTAACTTGAGAAGTTAGGACTCAAAGTTGGCATTCGGAGTCTCGTCTTAGATTTTTAGTTTTATAATATAATTTTTATCACTCTTTGAAACTGTAATATTTTTTATATAGATTGTGGTATAAGTTTGATATTCTAGGTTATTTTGGTATTTTACATGCATTATTGTTAAAGCTAGTTGATTTAAATAATTGGACGAACCTATACATCAGTGATTAGCATATAAATTTTTTTTTTGAAATAATAAAACTAAGAGAAGGCCATTACATTTTTTTTGGAAAAAAATAGGCAAATGATTTAAAAAGGATGTTTATGAGAATCTGATAATTTTTTTACTGGGCCATTTCGGTGGCCAATGTGGTCTTCAATATCCGATAATAACTTTTAGGCTGAGTTAAGGAGGTTACATTTTGAATGTGACATGAATGTGCTTAGGTCATGTTAAAATTTCTTAGATAATATTCATTTGTTCTAAAATGTGATTGAAATAGGTTTGTATGCTTATGCCTTTGAAATTCAAGGTTTTGAGAATTGAAATTGCAGAAACAGTAAGTGACATCGTTCAAAAGATATTGCGATGAGGATATCATGTTGCGACGTTGTGTGTTTGTCATCGGGATGGGTTGAGTTCTAGGTTTCGATGTAACAAGGTACCTTATTGCTGTGACGAGACCAAGGCAGTGAGTCAAGTCATGCAAGGAACTCCCTCGCGTCACCATGTTGACTTTGAAATTTGAAACTTTTCATTTTGGTCCTTTTTCGGTTTCTATTTAGCTTTAGAGCTTTTGATACATGCACAGATGGGGTGAAATTTATTAAATTTCATGCACCGAAGTTGTCAATTTTCAAGTTTGAGAAATCATCAGACTTGTTATGAACTTTGATGGGATCTAGGCATTTATTAGTTAAGATGTCTTCATGACGTTTGAAGCTCTATCTCTTAGATTTGAAACGCTCTTTGAATCACTTGATTTTGAGTTTGGGAGCTCAAGTTATGACTATTTTAGTGAAGATTGAGCGAGCAAAATTTCTGGACGGGATTATGATGAGAAATACGAAATTTGGGCTTTTAATTCGAGTTTAAATCATATTGGGTTCGGTTTTTAGGCTTAATTTTTATTATATATGAGTCCAATATTGTATTTATCAACTTTTATTATTTTATTATTCCAAATTTTTAATAATTATTAAGTAGTTTAAGTTATTTAGGAGTTTTATGTCAACAAGAAAATTTAGTTTAAAACTATGTCTTGCTTAGATTAATTAGAGTTCTAGTATACTTAAGAGTTTTATTTAGATTTATTTAGCTAGCCTACATATAGGCATTTGCATTATATACAATTCAATTCATTATTATTCAATTTCTCTTTTGAATTTATAAATTCTCTTTGAGGTTTCTTTTTCTCTTTTTTTTTTTTTAAGAATTTCTCTTGGGTTTTTTTAAAGAGTTTTAACAATCTTTTCAGATTGTGGTCATCTTCAAACTTTTTCTTGCCAAGTTTTCTTTTTTGGAGGGGAAATTAGAGCCGCTTAAAGGGGGTTGTGGATTCTTCGTGTTTCTAAGGCTTCTTCGGACTTTTACATACCATGTTCTATCTTTCTATCTATCTTCTTTATTTTCCACCTTATTATTCTAATCACAGATTTATTATTCTATTTTAATTATCTTGGTTATTTATTTTAATTGTTTTATCTAACTTGGATTTGATTGCATTTCAAGTTGTGTAAAAAATCCAAGTTTCTTTCCGAATGTCTTAAGCCCTAAGTCAAATCCGCAACTTTGACAAACTTTATGATCCACTTTCACATTCATCCGTTATCAGCTTTAGTAAGCTCATGTAAGGCACGAGAATGATTGTATTACATGTTGTATGTATAATTGTTTAATTTTAGTAGTAAAGTTACAAAATTTTAAAATGTGAATTGATCGTAGTTGCTCCGACAACGAATGTGGTATCCTTAACTCGGACTCGACTATCGGGTCGGATATAGGGTGTCACAATGCTAGAGTTAATCACAGATTTCTGGTATATTCTTATTCAATAATAAGCCAGTTATAGCAATTGAAGAACCATTTGAAACCATCAATCTTTCGTTAGATTGTAAATTAAATATTGCTAGTCAAAAAATCCTAAGAAACACTTCTAAGATTTAATTCACCAACAACTTTACAAAATAGAAAAAGTCAACTCTAATCAACAAACTCAACTATACAATTCATTTTAATTGTATAACTCATTCTCATAGCATAACTCAACTGCTCAACCATATATTAGCTTGTTCTAATTATTAGAATTGAAATATAATTATGGATTTAGTTACTCTAATTAATTGTTTATTATCATAAATACCAAGAAAAGTGACCTACTTGGAATGATACTAAAAACAAAAAGAGATGGTAAGACCTATCATATGAAACAGAGAATGAATAAATATTAATGAATAAGAAAGAATGAAGAAAACTTTGAATCTTACAATCCTTGTAAAACCGATCTTCGATCTATCATTGTCTAGAAAAATAAAATTACCTAAACATAATTTTAAGAAGAAACCAAAATAAATAAACGAAAATATTTTACATTCAAATTTTTTTAGCTATTGCTTAAAGCTACCTCTTATAGGAAAGGAATTTTTAGGTGTGTGCATTCGGTCAATTAAGTCAGTTTGATTTTTTTACAGCAAAAACCTAAAAAATTGAATTAGTAATGAAAACCGAACAAACTGAATTGAACTAGGGAGCAAAACCAAATTAAAATTTTTTGGTTTGATTTGATTTTTTGAGGTTTTTTTTTCTTTTTAGATTTTGTGTTGTTTATTACACATAATTGATTTTTTCTTCAAATTTATATTTTTTATAAAATAATCATATAAAAGAACACTAAAAAGTGAACAATAGATCAAATCAACAGAGAATTTTCTTGTGCCTTATTTTCAGTCACACAAGGGTTCTATTTATAAGTCATTGTCATTTAATGCAACACAAATAAATGAAACTTACTTAAGTGCTTCATTAACACATACAATAAGCAACTTGCATATTTACTTTCGTAATGAATGAGGGGGTTTTATCTCATAAATGAAGGGAGTTAGAATATGGACATCCACATTTATATATTTGTAACACTCCCCCTTGGATGTCCATTAGAGAAAACTGTGCCCCATTAAAATCTTTATTTGGAAAAACCCTGTGGGACAAAACCCTAATGAAGGAAAAGGAGTACAAAATCTATTATTACAAGTTGCCTTGTTAAAAACCTTTACCAGGAAAACCCAGTGGGAGAAAACCTTGGTTAAAGGAAAAGAATGGAACGTGTTTTTTACTCCCCCTAATGGAAATATCACATTACATCTTTCAGTTGATGTATTCCAATCTTGTGTAGTAGTCTTTGAAATGTTGAAGTTGGCAATGCCTTGGTAAAAAGATTTTTGATGTAATCACCCTTCAATTGAGCTATACATGTTGCATTGTCTTCATATAAAATAGTTGACATCTTTTCTTGTAAAGGAAAATTACATATCTTCTAGATATGTTGGGTTAATAACCTTAGCCAAACACACTCTCAGCTTGATTCATGTATTGCAATTATTTCTGCATGATTTGAAGATGCAGCAGCTAATGTCTGCTTTCTGGGATGCCATGATATGATAGTACCTCCACATGTAAATAAATATATTACTTGAGATCAACCTTTATGTGGATCCAATAGATATCTAGCATCAACATAGCTCACTAATAGAGATTTTGAATTATTTGAATAAAACAACCCCTTATCACTGGTCCCCTTGAGATATCTAAATACATGTTTAATTTCATTCGAATGTCTATGTGTTGGAGAAGAACTAAATCTTGCTAACAAGTTTACAATGAAAGTTATATCATGTATTGTGTTATTTGCAAGATACATCAATGACCTTAATACACTTAGATATGATATTTCAAGACCAAGAAACTCTTCATCAATTTTGCAAGGATGAAGTTGATCTTTATTCACATCTAATGATTGTACAACTATCGAGGTATTCAATATATGTGTTTTATCCATGTAAAATTTTTTTAAGATCTTTTCCGTATAAGTTAACTGATGGACATGAATTCCAACTTTTAAATGCTCGATATGTAGGCCAAGACAAAACTTTGTTTTTCCAAGATCTTTCATCTCAAATAATTTCTTTAAATAATTTATTTCATTTTGAAGCTCTTCAAGAGTACCAATAATATTTAGACCATTAACATAAATAACAATTATCACAAAGTCTGATCCAGACCTTTTTTTAAAAACACATGGACAGATTGGATCATTTTATAACATTTTTTTAATAAATATTAAATAAGATGATTGTGCCACATACGTTCAAATTGTTTTAATCCATATAAACTTTTCTTTAATCTGATCGAGCAATTTTCTTGAGAAACTCTATATCCTTCTGAGATTTTAAATCCTTCAAGGATTTTTATAAATTTCACTATCAAGTGTACCATACAAATAAGTTGTAACAACATCCATTAGACGCATGTCAAGTTTTTTATGTACTATTAGACTAATAGGGTATCTAAATGTGATTGCATCCACCACAAGACAATATTTTTCTTCGTAATCAATGTTGGGCCTTTGCAAATATCCTTGTGCTACTAGCCGTGTTTTATATCTTAAAACTTCATTTTTCTCATTCCATTTTCAAACAAATACTCATTTATATCCTACAGGTTTTACATCTTTAGGTGTATGAACAACAGGTCCAAAAACCTCATGTTTAAAAAGTAAATTCAATTTTTCTTGAATTGTATCTTTCCATTTACCTATCTTTTCTATTTCTACATTCCCCAATATATTTTGGCTCAGGATCCTCATTTTCTTTTGCTATTTTAATAGCAACATTATAAGCAAAATTGTTGTCGACAACTATATTTTTCTAGTTCCATTTTTTTCTCGTATGAACATAACTTATCGAGATCTCTTTATTTTCATCATTTTCATTTTCACTTTCAGTTACCTGAATCTCTTCTTGAGTTTTATAATTAGTTATGTCAAGGATCTCTTCAGGAACCCCCGCCTCCACTATATAATCATCTTGAATGTTTGCTCCTTTCCTTTTTCGAGGATTTTTATCTTTGGAACCGATTGATTTTCCACGCTTTAGGCAGGGATTACTTTCTTTTGTACTAACAGTTTGCTCTATTGGGACATCAATTCGTATTGGAGCATTTTCAGCTGGTATGTAAGATTTTGTAATTCTCTTAAGGTCAATAAGTGAACCTAGTAGTTGATTTGTAAAATGAATTATTTGTTGAACTTTTGGTTAACATTGCTTTGTATGAGAATCTTAAACAATGAAAAATCCTTTTTATTCTCTCCCCCTAATATTGGGATCATCAAACTGACAATCAACAAATCGTGCACTAAATAAATTTCCAGTTAATGGTTCAACATACTTAATTATAGAAGGAGATCCATAACCACATATATTTCTAGCCTCCTTTGAGGACCCATCTTATAATGTTGTGGTCGAGCAATTAGAATGTATATTGCACAACCAAAAATTTTAAGATGGGAAATATTTAGCTCTTGACCAAAAGTCAATTGTAATGGGGAGTATTTATAATTTATTAGTTTAATGCATCCAACATGTAAATCAAAACAATATCATGTTGAAATAAGAAGCTTTGTTCTCATAAGTAATGATTTAGTAGTTGGAGGCGTTTGATAAATGATTTAGCTACACCGTTTTATGTGTGAACATGAGCTATAGGATGCTCAACTTTTATCCTAATTGGCATGCAATAATTATTGAAAGTTTAGGATGTAAACTCATCAGCATTAGCAAGATGAATTGCTTTAATTGCATAATTTGAAATTAATCATTTAAACAAGCAATCTCGCAAATGACAAGTTGCGAGTTGATAACACATGTGATTTTTTCGTAGATGCATTTACCAAAATCATATAATATCAAAACCATCCACATGGTGGATGAATGAGCCCATATTCATTTCAAAAATTAAATCTCAACTTTATCTAGTGATTTTGTAATAATCAATTATCATTGAGAATAAGCAACACATGAGAATTCTTTAAATTAAAGAAACTTTTAGTTCTATAATCAATGTCCGTATGAATCCTCAATTAATTTTTGCATCATTTATGATCCAGAAAGGTCTAACTGGTCATGCCAAGTAGTAAATGTATTTGTATCAATAAACTTTTTGTAACGCCCCAAAATTTCTAATTTCGTTATTGTGAAAATATGACATAAATATTTGTTAGCTTTAGTGGTTATGTGTTCTGGGAGTGTTTGGGAGGTCCCAAGTTCAAGCCTTCGTGTGGGCAAATTTTGGTATTCTGAATGAATTAGGCCTTACTCTTGTTCAGTAGGCTTTTATTTGATTGTTGGGTAAATTACATTAGAATGGGCCTACTGATCTGGTGGTTAAATTGTGTGTTATTATGGTGGAGGTCTTGTGTTTGAATCCCTATGCATGCAAGGGTGTTATTTTTTTGCTCGTATTTCGGGATAAAGTTGTGTAATAAGGGGATTCTGAGTAATGGATGTGTAGTGGGAATTAGGGGAGAAGATTAAGGAATTTTGGGGGGTTATCAGGATTTTATTTTATTTTTTCCACAACCAAATTTTGACTTTCTTTTCCAAAAAATTCTACTGCCTATTCTTCTCCCTCTCCTCTTGTTGAAATTCTCTGAGTTTTTTTTATCTTTCTCTTCTTTTTCTTCTTCTTGATTTTTCCCTAATCCATTTATTTTCTTTCATTTTCGCAAGCGGTTAGTGCTCGCTTAGTTTCGGTAACTGTTTCTCTTCATTTCTATCATGAATCTCTTAGCGACTAAAGTGGTAATGTTTTTTATTTGCAATTTGGGCGTAGGGGGAGGCTCAGACTGGTGAATTCAGTGTTCTTGTCTTAACAGTAGTTAAATGGAGGGTTATCGTTGGTGGTAAGTTGGGTTTCTGTTCATTCTTGGTTGTCAATTCGATTGTAAATCCGTTAAATTGATGTTGAGTATCTTGATTATAGGCTTTGGAGTGCTCTTGGACTGCTTTAGTATCAAACAAAACTAGATGTGTACCCGAAATGGAAAAAAAAAAGGATTCGACGAAAAGCTAAAATTGCAAGCTATTTGGACAGCAATAGTAGGCTAACTTTGAAAAATCGCCATAAATTTTAGAAATTGAATTAGAGGATGAAAAAAAAACTGGAATTAAAGCTTATTGAGTCTAGTTTCTCATAGAATAAACGATGCAAGTAATGGAATTGTAAATCGTGAGGTATAATAAACTTTGTGAGACAATGTCAGAATGAATTTGGGTTCCCCTGTTTTGACTTTGGAAATATTATCAAAAATTGGAGAAAGATAATTAGGGGTTAAAATATACATGTTTAAATTATTAATCAGTCTATTTTCAATAGAAACAAATGGAAACATCATCCAAATTTTGTACTAAGAGATAATTAATTTTTAGCAAAGAAGGGTCGAAGTGAGACAGCAGAACAGGGGTAAGTTTGAAGATTTTACTGTACTCATTGGTGAAACCAAAAATTCTAAAAATTTTATGGTAGAAAGGTATTTGAATCTAGTTTGAAATACATTAAGTGGATCTTAATTCGGAATTCTGTAGCTCAAGATATAAATAAAATAGTAACAGTGACTGAGGTAGACAACTTTGAAGGAACATATCAGTAAATAGTGAAAACATATATGAATAATTAACTAGCACGGGTTACATTAAAAATGGATCACGAGGCCAAGACCAATTTGGGCCGAGTAGGCCACATGGGCGTGTGAGCTCATTTTTCTGAAAAGTTCTGTAAGGTTGCACTGGTCGCCCAAGTCGACTGTGGACCTACTGTAGGGTCGGTAAGCTTTACTTAGACCCCTATATGTGTGAT